>JBAMYA010000002.1:12518296-12587337 GCA_037176975.1 Arrhamphus sclerolepis
ATGTGTGTGTGTGTGTGTATGTATGTATGTATATGTGTGTGTGTGTGTATATATATATATATATATATATATACATATATATATATATATATATATATATATGTGTAGATAGATAAAGATATATATAGATAGATATAGATATACATACATAGTACATATATACATAAACACACACATATATATGTATTGTTTTTATACTCTGGCACGTCTTAAGGTTAGTTAACTTAAAAATATGCCATGTGCTGTATAGTTTATATCCTACTGATGTTACGGAAGCATTGGGTCCAAGTAAAAATGTTCAATGGTAATTTAAAAAAAATAAAAAAGAAGTGACAGAACACAAACTGCAGCATTTTATTTATGTGTCATATGACAGAAAACAGTGCTTATCAAGACACTAAATCTGGAAGAAAAAAAAAAAGATCCGCCATCCCCCCTCAATCATGCATGTATCGGAACATTGTGTAGGTGGAGTATCTTGTTGCTGTTTTTGTTTGTTTGTTTGTTTTAGTTTTGTTTTTTTGTATCTTATCATGCTTTTCATACTCTGAATCTGTCTATCAAATATTAGTTCTTCTTTTAATATCTCACGATGAATCTATTTAGGATTCGAGTTCATATAAATTTCACCTAATTTCATTTAAAAGTCTAAATTAATTTTGTTCTAATATGAGTGTTTATCACAGCCATATGTTTTCAGATTTAGTTTGTATGTGTGCTTAAGATGAGGAGTCACACAAGCCAGTCTAAAACATGTATAGATTCTAGAAGCACTTTATTATTTTTATATCTATAATTCAATGATGATTACATTTGTTTTCCATTTGAGGCTTTTTTTAACACTGGTGAAATATGTTTTCATTTCCCAAAGGGCTTTGCATACAAGGAGAAAAGTGGCTTTCTTCTTGTATGCAAAGCCCCCCGAAACACTAAAACTTTCAAAGCTGTTGTTTTCCCACTACAGGTTTAATACTTCTATTTCTCCTATTTCCAAACAATCTCAGAATGCAGAACTTGCTTGTTACTATGATATAATTTTTAGAAGGAGAGACTATAAAAGACAAAGCAAGTGAAATGATTTTTAAAAGTATAATTGCGGAGAATGGGGATAGTGAAGAATAATGAACGAAAGAAAAGGAAATGATGCAACTTTAAGCTATTGTTTTTTATAACTGTTTAAAATCAGATTTAAGGTTGTTGGGGCATTAAATGTGTTTTTGCTTTTTTTCCTTTTTCTTTTTTGAGGTAACAACTCTGTTGTATAAAGAAAATGCTTACAATATTTAAAAAAAATAAATAAACAGTATGTCAATGATCAAAAAATTGTGAAGTAAAGAAAAATGTGTTAATACAGATATAATAACATAATAATTACATTCAATGTTTTGGTGAAAATAACAGAGAAGTATTATAAAAATGACCTCACTTCTGTGCACCTCACCCATCCGCGTGTTACAGTACTCTGAGAGTGAAAGTGCATGTGCACTGCATGTACACGGTGTGTGCAGCAACAGTGTGATGTCTTGCACAGCCAATTTGTTGCCTGAAGGATGTGGTTTACTGTGTGCAACTACTTCACGCCGGAAGCTCCTCAGCATCTCTATCAAAACCAGCCAGCATTGTTCGTTTTGTTGATGGTAGCTGTTACCATGTTCCCCAGGGTGATTTTGAAGGGAACTATGATTAAAAAGTCACAACAAAAGAAAAGAACATCACCATGTAACTACAAGGAGAGATATTTTGTATTGGACACTCAAGACCTGAAGTATTCTGAACGCCGTCCGGGGGTGAGTACATATGTGCCTCTTGTGTGAAGTTAAAATCAAGCATTTTGATCGGTGAATATTTTCTCTTAAGTGATGGTTTGAAATTCAGTCACAAGCATCCCACAGTCTTTAACAAACGCATCATGTAAGAAGTGTGTTCTTGCAGAAAAAGCCCATGCTGAAAGGTTGTATTGAACTGTCAAGAATTAAGTGTGTGGAGATTGTGTGCAGTGACGTCCCCATACCATGCAGCTTCAAGTACCCTTTTCAGGTAGCAATTTCTCAATTAAAACATAAACACACAACTTTACCAATGATTTACTGCAAATATTGTGCATATTTTCTCGTCTCAATGCAAATGTCGCTACAGGTTTTTCATGGCAACTATTACCTCTACATTTTTGCCCCTGACAATGACTGCCGACAGAGATGGGTCAGAGCTCTCAAGGAAGGTAATGTATTTCTGAACATTATCATTATAGACCTTTGAGTATATACACATACAGAATACATTTTTTTTTTTAAATTTCTTCTGTAGAAACAAAGAACAACAATTTGGTTGCAAAGTACCACCCAAACTTCTGGATGGACGGGAAATGGAGGTGCTGCCAACAAACAGAGAAACTGGCAACAGGTTGTCATGTTTATGATCCAGAGGGTTATGGTTTGTACTACTCTTTTCTTCTTCCTGTTAAATGTAGGCGACATTTTCTTAAACACATTTCTGTACTTTGATTAAAACTGTTTAAAACAATCACATGACACTATTGAGCAATATGACATTTCTAAGCATTTTGAGCACATCATCAAAGTAGATCTGGAACTAAAAATACTCATTGTACCATTGCGTAACTTTGAGAGACTTTTGGTGTTTTTTGAATCCGTATGTGCTACAAACTTCACGCATTTAAGATGTCTGATTTCTCCACAGCTTCTAAAAAACCACTTCCCCAACTCCCAGATCCAGAGGTAACGCTCTCTAAAACATAAATAATAAATGAATCTAAAATGTTACTGAGGGATAAATCCATGCTTTCTTTTAGAAAAAAAAAATGCTCATGAGTTACTCATTTAGCTTCAGTTATTTTTTTTTCTTCCAAGTCTAATTCTTCAATCTTATCAATTATCAGGCCGCAAAATTTTCTGGATTTAGCTACTGTGCTTACGGTTTTGGCAAAGATTTTTTTATTTATTTATTGCTCGCTTATCCCGTCATTGGTTGCATCATGTGCTTGCAAGACCCTTTCTGTAGATACCTTTGTGCAGTACGGAACCAACTTAAATGATCAGATTTATTTCCGTGTAAGTCAGGTTTTGTTTCTAAAAAGAAAATGTTAATTTTCAAAAATCAATTAAATGAGGGAAATTAATCCTTTCTGCTTAAGTTTACAAATTTCTTGAACTATCTTTGTGTTTCAAATGTCTTACACAGTTACTGTTCTCCTCACATGTGTATGAGCATTTTGATAAAATAAAATAAAAAATTGAAAACTTTTTGTTAAAAAAATGGTTTTTCAGTCAACATAGATTTCCTGTCATTTTCTTTAATTCTGGCAGATGGAGCTTCAAGATGCAGGCCAGAAGGTGGTCATTGCTTTGCAAGATTACACACCGCTGGGGGAAGACGACTTGCCTCTTCAGAAAGATCGGGAGTATCTTCTGATTAACGGCTGCCACTCCGACTGGTGGTCCGTGCAGGATGACAGGGGGTAAAGCTTAAAAAGTCCCTCAGTGATCGCCAAGCTCTTACTGTTTATTTACATTTGAAATAATAATATATCTTTAATCAGATGAGCCAGTGGTTAATGTCTTCTCTTCTCTGGCCCTCATCAGCAACATAGGTTTTGTTCCCAGTACGTACGTAGCTGGAAAATCCTGCAACAACTTTCAGAGATTTGAGTGAGTTTTATTTTTATTCCATTCTATGCATGTCTAACTGTCATTGCACAAATATCTAGATATTAATTCCTTAGACTTCTAAACATCTTACATATTTGTGGGTAATTCGTCTCCTTACAGATGGTACAACAAAGACGTTAACAGAGCGGAAGCAGAGGATTTGCTAATGAAAGAGGTAAGAAAGAAAATAGCTTTTGAGAATAATATTTATTCATTTTCTTTCTCTTTTTTTTTGTCTGTTTGCTCTTCAAACCTTGTTTTTACAGTGAAAAGAATCCTAACAGTAATTCTGATTTCAGTTTAAAAAAAAGACATTCTTGAGAAAGTGCACTTTTGCTGTGACTGTGCCACCTACAGCAGTCTTGCATTTGCAACATTAATGCACCTGCAAACTGAAAATAAGACATGACATGGGACATGACAATTTTCTCACAACCACAGTGTTTCCTCTAGTGTTGAATTTCCTGCCGTCACCTTCTTTGATACATTTTGCAAGCAGGAGGGAAAAATGCTGTCCGTCACCCCCTGATACACAGATGACTACTATGCCCATCTTTCAACAGCTGCTCAAAGAAGCTAATAGAAGACATGATTTTGATGTATGACAAAATGTGCTTTTAATGTGATGTCAACATTTTGGCTCTAGGGAAAAGAAGGTGCATTCATGGTGCGGGACTCAAGACAGGCAGGAGTCTACACAGTGTCCGTTTTCACCAAAGCACCAGGGTAATTTTACATCCTTGTTATTATTCATTCAGCTTTGTGAATTCATTGAGTCGTTTCATTATTGAAAAGAATGACTGTGTGGAAAGTGCAAACTCATATCATTAAAACTTGACAATACAGAAAATTCTAGAAACAAAGCAACAAATTGAGGACTTCAGAAATGTGCTTTAACAAATTTCTTGGCAGAAAGCAAGAAACTCTGCATAAACCAAATAAACCTTCTTTCCCAACGCTTCTAGCCCCCATAACGCACCTACTTCTATCTAACGTTGTTCTTCCGCACCTGCTCTAGTTTTATTTAGTCACTAAAATATACTAAACAAGATTTAGCAGTCAAGGCATAGGCCAAAGTTTCACTGTACTGGAGCTTAAATGCTGTTTTAAATTACTAAATGTAAATAAAATGCTTCAAAGCAATCATCATCAAATTTCAGTGCATGAACGGCAGGGTGCCTAAGCTGGACACTTGTGATCTCGGGGGGAATCTTGGGTTCATAGAGTTTGACTGCAAAGAAGTAAATGTAAATATAAGAATAGCAGAGTATTTATTTATGCACTGATATATCCATATTGTCACTCCTGCTTTGAAGTTATCTGATGTTATGTTATTTATATATACATATATATATATATATATATACATATACATATATCATCAGGAATGTGACAGGAATATAAATGTTATAAACATTACATTTTACATCATATTTTGTGTTTTGTTTCAGCATCTTGTCCATATTTGCTGCATTAAAGATGTGTCATTTTTAGATCTAATGGAGAGAAGAATCCTCGAGTCAAACATTATCAAATAAGACAGACGGAAACAGAGGGAGCATTTTACCTGGCAGAGAAATACCTGTTCAGCACCATTCCTGAACTGGTTCACTACCACCAACACAATGCCGCTGGTATGTTGCATAAGTTATTTAAAAAAAACAAACAAAACTTTTCATTTCACAAATGCTGTGACTAAGAGATCTGTTGCTAAATTCTATTTTATAAATGTTCGTGGTCTAAAAATGCGTGTCTCTGCCTCTGTGCAAACATTTCATGCCCGGTAGGTCTGATAACTCGGCTGAGACACCCTGTCTCACAACGTGGACGCTGCTCCCTGGAGACTACTAATCACTCAGAAGGTTACAGTCAGTTCTCTTATACAAGCTGAAGACTTTGCTGAAAGCGTTGATTTTGCTGACCTCTTGTGGTTTTTAGTACACCAGTTCCTCCTCTTCCTTTTTTTTTTTTTTTTTTTTTTATCTGCCAACCCAACGGTAGCTCAGGATTTCAAGCATTCATATTGATTTATCTGTTTCTCCTTCTTTTTTTTTTAAATTTTCACTATTCATGCCATGTTCTTCCCAGCAAATCAGTGGGAGATAGACCATGAGGAACTGATCCTGGGTCAGGAGTTGGGCAGCGGGCAGTTTGGGCTTGTGCTGGAGGGGCAGTGGAGGGACAGGAAGGTGGCAGTGAAGATGATGAGAGAAGAGGGCATGTCAGATGAGGAATTCAAAGAGGAAGCAAAAGTTATGATGTAAGTACAATAAATATATTTTAAATGTACTTAATGTGCAGTGTTGCATTTAAAATAGAAGGGAAATGACTCATCTTAAGTGTTGTCTGCATCCATAGGAGACTATCTCACTGTAAGCTTGTTCAGCTTTATGGTGTGTGCATCCAGCGCTCCCCCATGTGTCTGGTGTTCGAGTTCATGGAGAACGGCTGTCTGTCAGACTACCTGCGAGACAGGAAAGGCAGTTTGTCTCAGGATATAATGCTGGGAATGTGTCTGGATGTTAGTGAAGGAATGGCTTACCTGGAGAGTTCCAACTTCATCCACAGGGATCTGGTAAACAAAGAGAGAAGACTTTTTAAGCAGCGCTTTCATGTGTCTACTATGTTGGAAGAGTTTATGTTCCCTCTGTTCTTCCAGGCTGCGAGAAACTGTCTTGTTTCAAAAAACCACGAGGTGAAGGTATCTGATTTTGGCATGACCCGGTAAGATTCGATCAAAAAGACCAGAAATCACGATCTACAATTGTTCTAACGTGCAGGTACATCGTATAAGAAAGTGTTTATTGTGTCCACTCACTATACGCTGTAGGTTTGTTCTTGATGATCAGTACACGAGCTCCCAGTGCTCCAAGTTTCCTGTCAAGTGGTCAGCTCCAGAGGTGATCAAATACTCCAAGTTCAGCAGCAAGTCTGACATCTGGTCATTTGGTGTGTTGATCCTCTTTTCTGTTGTCTGCTTTTATTTACTGTCATACAGATGGTCATCTGCAAATTTTCTGAGAAATCTTTTCATAATGCAAAATTAGATCTTTCTTTGAAATCCCACATTTCCCTGAGGTACATTCACCCTTAAAGTATATTGGAAAAAAAACCAGCTTGCTCGTGTTGTTTTGTTTTAACTGAAGTTGGACTTACATGCTATTAAAAGATTGTGGCAAATTGACAGTTTATATTTACATGCTTTAATTTTCTGGAATAATAGCTGTTTAAAGATATCCCCGTGTTTGATGGCTGCTTATAAGTCTGGCAAGTGACTTCTTCCCTTTTTTATGCTGCCCAATATTCCCCAGTCATAAAAAAAGCAAATAAAGAGTGAATTCGTATGGCCTTCACAGAGCAATTTGTATTCTGTGCCGTAACTAGAAACAAGCCGCGGCTGCGTTGATGGTAAAAAGAAAACAAGCTTTCGTTGAGAATAGACCTGCTTTTTTGTGGTTTTAAGTTTATTTGGACTGCTGCTGCTAGATTGCATCGACCTCTGTCAAAATGAGACTCTACTTGGCATATTTATGACAAATTTGGACCTCAGATGTTGAGACAGAAAGAGTTGCTTGACTGTTCTTGAAACCTGCACAGTCATGTTGACAATCAGCCCATTTAAGAAATGAGCATCCCAGTTAGAGTGAATGTTTCTAAAGAGAAAGTTTATGCCTCTGCCAAGTACTAGGAGACAAAAGTCTTTGTTACTGTAAAACAAAGTGTTGTCATATTTCATGGGTTATGACAATTGTAAACGCAGCTCATGGATAGTATAACATATAACCCCCCCACCCCCCCACCCCCCCCTCACGTATATATTTTCATAACTCCCACCATATGTTTTGTAATATCTAAATCTAACCATGAAACAAAACTTATGACACAGTTAAAGTGGAAACCAGACTAGCATTAACAAAAGGTATCCATTTCCTTTCTTTCTTTCAATTTACAAAATTGCTCTAAATTTCCGACCTTAAATTTTGTGATGGGTCCTCGTCGTATGTTCACTATGGGGTCAAACTGATTTCAATGTTAAATATCATCAATATTGTTTCTAAAAAGGCTTGTGTGTCAAAACTGCAAAGTGAAGAATTTTGTTAAATATGCCCGTAAAGAAGCAGTTGCAGATTTTTTTTAAAACTTCAGAAGTGTAATGTCATGCGAAACAAAAAGTGTATGAGGACATAATGCAGATCTCGAAATGAGATAAATTTCACTTCAGATCAACAACAAGACGTGATATTGCATCACATCAGTGTGCGAACTGTAGTTAGCAGAAAAACTTGAAGTGAAGTTTTCTGAAGGATTTTAGCCGCTCTGCTCATGGATGCTGCTTCCATTCAATGAGGTTTGCAGACGCTCATTTAAAAACTCTTTTAAGGTCCCACTGCAGCATTTTAATTAGGTTTAGGTCTGGTATTTGACTGGACCTTTGCAGCATCTTGATTCTTTCAGCCATTCTGTTGTAAATTTTCTGGTGTGTTTAGGCTCTTTGTCCTGTTCTATATCCCAGTTTAATCTAAGCTTTCACCATCAGAGACATGGCATCATGAGAAAGAAAATTGTACGGTTGACTCAGTAATTACAAAATAAGCCCAAATCCACCACTCGAGAGCTCTGTTTAACCAAACAAAGTTGCATCTCAACAAACCACAAGACTTCTGGCATAAATATCCTCTGAGCAGACAAAAAACCAAAGTAGAGATGCTTTACTTTGATGCGCAGCATTACATTTAGCAAAAACTAAAAACAGGATATCAGCACCTCATAGCAACAGCCAAGCACGGTGTTGGAGCGGTGATGATTTTTGGAGCCAGAACCCTCAATCAGACACGAACTCCTCAGTAAATGTAGGAACATCTGTCCACCGGCTAAAGCTTGAACTGATTCACACAACAGGACAATAACAGCAGGTCCATCAACAAATCTACAACAGGAGTGAGGAAGAAAAAAATCATGGCGCTACGAAAACTGATTCACTTTGGTTAGTGTTTAATAAATTATGTCACAGCCTAAAATTTTAGATTTTCTTTATCTGAAGTTGTATTTATCTAATTTATAGACTTGACTTTTTCATGAATTTAACTCACAGATCTGTCTGGTAATTGTTACTTTTAATTTTTTTCTATTATACAACTACACAAACCATTTATTTGTATGTATTTATATTTGCATTCATACTGTGCTTGTGTTTATATTTTTACTGCTTTTTTATGTGTTTTTTTTTTATCTTTTAACCTGATACATTCCATTTTACTGCCAGGCTTTTATCCTTTTAAAGTTTTTGCTTTGTGAAGCACTATGAGTTGCATTCCTGTTTGAAGAATATTTTATAAATCAAGTTAAGATGAGTGCATCTGCACTAATGCATACATACAATGCTCTAAAAGCATTCTGTAACATAAGCCACAACCATACTGAACCACTGTTGCTAACAGCTTTTGAATGACCTGAGTCCTGACGAGCTGATGTGGAGCAACAACAGACTCAAAAATAAATGATTGTAGTCACAGAGGCTGAAGATTGTTTGAAGGTCTTCCTCCCTATAATCTTAATTAACCAACATGGCTTTTTATTTTATCACTACTGAAATCTCCCCATTTAATCACGATCAGGTGTGCTCATGTGGGAGGTGTACAGTGAAGGCCGCCTTCCGTATGAGAACCGCTCTAACTCGGAAGTCGTGGAGTCTCTGAATTCAGGCCTGAGACTCCTGAAACCACGCTTGGCCCCAGATTCTGTCCACGTGCTCATGGAGTGGTGCTGGAAAGAGGTGGGGGCGAAAACTATTCTCCTTTCAAGTTGAATGACAAGAAAAAGCAAACTGTTTAGCACTAAGCTCTTTTCTTTTTCTTATTTGTTTCACAGAAACCAGAAGATCGTCCATCTTTTGCGCTCCTCCTGCACGAGCTGGGTACCATCCCAGATCTGTGTCCCAGCAAGATTTGAGATTGTTTTAAACATAGTTGTATTTATTTTATTTATTTGAACAATCACTTGTTACTGAAAAGTTGTTTGTTTTTGTTGTTTTTTTTTTTAGGGTTTTTGTTGTTGTTAAAGTATATGTGTGAAGTTGAATTAGTCATTTTTCATTTATCATTTTTTCTTACTTATGTAATAATAAATTTCTTATGAGACGCTTTGGTCAGAAAACCACAGAGGTAAAGTACAACAGATAAAATTCATTGTGGTCAGATTTAGCAGCTGGATGAAGCCTCTAAACTCTGGAAGGACTGTGACCCCCCACCCCCCACCCATCACCCCCCACCCATCTGAGGTCCAGAAGATAAAACATGAAGCTGAGTGGACATAAAAAGGTTGAAGATGGATGATTCTTCTCTGATTTAGTTGGAAATATCAGTAGCTCGTTGTAGTGCACATTTTAAACATGTCACAAAGTGAATGCTTGTATGTCTGAAGTTAGGTGTTCAATGTCAAGCACAGAATATAATTATTTCCCCACCAACAATATGTCCCAAAACACAAGACTGTTTTTTTTTGTTTTTGTTTTTTTCTGCACTTTATATTTTTCGTGATTGTGTGAACAGTCATTGAAAACGCCCACACAGTCCATTCACTCAGCTATTAAGACATAACTGTACATAGGTTTCAGGTTTGTTTGTTTTTGTTTTATTGCCTTTGTTGTATTTAACAGATGGTATGGTTATGTCAATGAGCGACTTGTAAATTAAATTACTTGACTCTATGATTAAATATTTTACATGTTGATTTTGACCACTTCAGCATTGAAAGTAAGTGTAGGTGTACCTGGCATCAGTTGATCAGTGTTCATTTTTGACTTCCAGGGCCCAATTCAAACTGTCACAGATGCAAATAGATAAATGTGCACTGCAGCAGAGCAACAAAACAGTATTCAACATTCACCAACTGAAATATGACAAAGTGATTCAAAGGATCATGTGCACATACATAATGACATGTATATTTGTTTTGTTCTATTCAGACAAAAGGTTTTTACAAACCTTTAACATGTTTTGACAGAAACATCATCTGATAGTGTAGTATGATGACTGACTTTTATCAGCTGGTATCACTGAGGCGTGACTCATCTAGAAGCATGTATTGTTTTTGGTTCCCCTTTAATGTCGAACCATTTTTTTTCTTCAGGGCCAAAAGGCTAAACTGACGATTATTTCAGAAGTGCCAAAACATATAGTTTGCTGAACTGCCACCAGGGACTGGCTCCAAAAGTGAGGCGTTATCCCCTGAACTCTCTGTTAAAATATTTATGTACCTCATCACGTAACATATCCTCATCAAAGTTAAAATGAGCTAATGTGTTCTGTGAAATGGTGAAATGTCTCAGTTTCAACATCTGAGACGTCATTCTTGTGTTCTGTTGGAAAATAGAAAATGGCTTTATGAGATTTGCCCAATCATTGCATTCTGTTTTTATTTATGTTTTAGACAGCGTCCCAACTTTTTTGGAACTGGGGTTGTAAATCCACACATGTTTTTCTTTTGGAGTGCAACACATTTCCTTATAGACTAAAATTAAAATGAAAGAAAATCAGAAATTAAAGAAGTAAAAAAAAAAGGTTTTTTATATTTCAAGAAAGGTTTCATCATTCTGTAACCAAACATAAGTCAAGCAATAATCTTACTTTTGAGAAGTAAGTCCTTCAAAGCTTTAAGGGCGTGTGTAACACTTTTTTTTTCCACTCAACACAGTCAAAAAAGGATATTGGTCAAATTAAAAAAATAATAAATAAATAAAACCCCTTACTGTCATATCAAGCAGGAAATTAGTCAGCAAACCAGAACAGAATGTTACTTCATTGTCAATAATAATAATAATTGTCAATAATAATTCAGAGGTCAATAACTGGTTTGGTAAGTTTGAAAATGATATGAATAATATGGTGTAATTTTTGTAGTTCTCACATCAGTTCATGTTAACACACATGTGGGAGATTTTAGACCACTGTCATCAGTACACCAAAAACAACCCACAAGAGGCTAGTTGCAGGTCGGGAGGTAGAGGCCATGTTGCAATCAAAAGGCTGCTGGTTCAAACCCAAAATTTCCCATGTCAAGGTGTCCTTGGGCATGATACTGAACCCCACTCTTCATTAGCTGTACGTTTCTTTGACTAAATAAATAAATAAATACTTCTTCAATACTCAGGTAGACCAATGTTATCCTTTTGCTATATTTCAATCTCTGTTTAAAAGTGAAAACAGTTTGACAATCAAAATCATTGAACATAAGGGAGGTAAAACAGTTTTAATCTTTAGTATATAAGTTAGCAGTGTTTTAACATTATACCATTTATCACAGCTGGGAAAAAGCTTCAGCCCCACACCTCAACCATGAGTGGGGTATAGAAAATAATATATATATACCAGAGACCTACAATCAGACATGAGGCTTTTTTTTAAAAAAAAAAAGAAAAAAAAAGAACATGGTATGCTTTTATTTTAATTTCATGATGTCAATGTATTTTTGAAATGTTTGCATGGATCAGAAAGATACAGCACAAAAGCACCCTCTTCAACCTTCTCTTCACAGCTCAGTTAAGAGTTGCTCATTTTAAAGGGCTCCTATACAGTTCACAGTTTCAGCAGTTTCATGAGACAATAACTTTGTACGATTTGCATTTTCTTAATCTTGGGTACAATGTCAAGAATGGTTTGCACAGACTGTGCGTTGATGAATACGCTGCCACCTTGAATTGTAGGCGATGCGGCCAGATGAAGAAGTACATCATCAGTTTGTGGTCACAGTAAACAACACTCAAAAAGAAACTGCCCTGTTATAGCGTTTATGTGCAAAAAAAAAAGGGTGGTGGGGGGGGTCCAGTCATGGTTAGGGAGAAGACTGACTTTGGATTTCTGTTGTTCTTTGAAACTGTACTTGGTCACAAAACTGAATAAGTCATTGGAAGTTCCATTTTAATTGGCTAGTATGTAGAGAGTAGTAGGATTATGTCAAGTTGGCAAGCCATCGTCAAAACCGTTCACATTGTGGGACGTAGGACAGTCGACTTTCACCAGAGACAAAGATACTACCACTATTCCTTCAATAAACTGACTTTTCATCGTGCAGTATCTAGGAGCCCTAATGGGCAGCAGTATCCACTGACTATCTTAAAATTGGTCTTACAGCTTACCAGCAGGTATGTAATTGAAGCTGTCCATCAAACTCAGAAGACCCTAAACATGATGATGGGTTATGTTATGTCATGTTTGTTTGTTTTGTTTTTTTGTTGTTGTTTTTTGTTTGTTTGTTTTTAATGCTTGTTTCTTTTTCTGGTGAACATATTTGCAAATAAAAATATATTTTTTACATAGCATGCTCCCTTTAAAAATGGAGAGGGAGCTCTTTAACAGCTTTGATCGTTAGACAACATGAAATAAACCACAAACTGTACTTTTTACGTCCCTGAATACAAATCCTTAAAGATATGTCCATGTGCACAGGACAAATTAAAAAGAAATAGGTGTCTTCAGAGGGTTGACTGAAACTCAGTAGAATAGGATGTGCATGTCGGGGGCCCCTCAGCATCAACCATCGCCCCACTGTGACTGTCCCTTTAAGAATATGCACTTGCAGCCATTTTCTGCTCTTTGTGTGGGGTGGATTAGCACAGGGTTGGGACTGAGCGAAACTAGAGTATCAGTCGGCACAGAAGACGACGAAGCAAAAAAAAAAAAAAAAAAAAACACACACACACCGGGTATCATCGGATCGCCGTCGCAGACCGCGACATCGTCCGCCCGCCACTTTGTCGCCGGACGAACATGTAATTTTCAGGTATGTGGTGAACATAGCGGCGGATGCAGCCGCAGCAATGAAGATGAACGAGGCTGGGGATGTGATGATGGCTGGAGGCTGGAGTGCTGCCTGTTTTTTTTTCCCTCCCTTCCCTTTATTGTTTTTATTTTTTCCGTTTCCCTCATGCTTTGCTTCTTATGTCTCACTTTTCCGTCTCTGCGTGAAAAGGGATGATAGACCAGTCCGCCAGAAAGCGAGCCTGGGTGATCGTGCCTCATGAACGGGATCCCCGTTTAGCTCACACTGCGATGGGTGGGGTGAGGAGAGGGTTCCTGTGTAGCAAGTGCACCGATGAATGATGAAGCAAGCGGAGCCGGGCGACCTCATAACCAACAGATAGCGAAACGTATCCGCTTTATACCGAGAGAGGGGACGAATGTGATGCTTTTGATGCCTTGATTTCTTTAAGTCTTTTAAAAATGTATTTAGATTTTTTTTTTTCCATCAACAACAGGCCACGTCGATCTGGGGCGCTTTCGCAGCCGTCAAAGCCACCGATGATCACACAGTTTCACCTACTTCCGTTTTACGCACACGCACACATCTGCATGCACACAGCTGCTGTCATCAGGTGCATCTCTGTCCTGCAGTCACAACCAGACACAGATGCAAACTCACACGTCGTAAATCATCATTTCTGGCTCTAAAACATGCAACCACGCAGTAAGGGGCTGGGGATCATCTGTTGCTGCTAATATGCCAGTTTCTGGGTTATTTAACCCATTTTTAAAGTTTCAAATGGCTTCTTGTGTTTTATTTTTTTCATGGACACAAAGCACTCGGAAAAAGTCTTTTAGCTTACAAATAACAGCCTTTTGTCAAGATACAAACACAGAATACAGTGATGAAACTCCTCATCATCCTCTTAATAATATGTGCACACAATAAAACCACACAATGATCAGGTGAAATGACTCCAGTACTTAACTCTCTTTAAGGAGATCCATTGACAGCCCTTTTAATTTAGGTTTTAGAGAACCAGGTTCCTGTATTTTCTGTTTGTGATGTAAATGTTATGCCCTAAATCTCACTTCACTTTCACCGTCACACTTATTTTCACGCTGTACACTGGAGGTCCAACTGATGGTGAAAAAACTCAGGTCATTTTGCAGACTACATTTACTTCCAACACAGTAAACAGGATGTTCTGCATACTAGCCCTGTGGTGCAGGTGGAAATCAATAGCGTCACGCACATACAACATTACGTTGATTAATCGGACGTTTGCCGATATCAAAAACTCCCACGATACAATTTTGATTCAGGAGCCGGCGATCCATATGAGACAATATCATGTATTGATTGGATACAAACACTTGAATTCATATCAAATTTCACTAAGAAGATAAAATGTATCAATGTTCTTACACTGTTCATCATTAAGTTGACGTAAATCGATGGATCAGTACACCTTTGTCCAATGATCTCGTTAGTATGTCACCATTAAAAGCAACTATGCAACGGTAGAAGCAGTCACGTGACCGTCCCGAATGGCTTCTGATCTCGCGGCACATTGCATTATGGGATATCGTACGCGAGGTAGACTGGTTAGTTGCATGCTGGAAAATTTCCCAGAAGTTGCAAACTATCCACGTGCGTCTTGCATACGACAGCACCTACAGTTGTTCGCATACTGCATACTATCTAGAGATGCACTGATCCAGCGTTTTGTTTTGTTTTGTTTGTCTTGATACAGATGCCAATAATTTCCTAAAAGAAAATTTCACACAAAAAAACCCCACAAATATACTGTAGATATAATGAACTGTTATTTATTTATTGCAAAAATAAAACAGATGTTCACCAACAGCTATTGGTCTACCAGAATTGAACTCCAAATAAAACATAATCAAAAAAACAAAAAAAACAAAACTGAAACTTAACATGCATTGAAACAAAATCTATGTATCAGAACAAATTTAATGTGAACAGATCGGCTCATTTTCCAATAACTGATCCACATTTTTTGAATATTTGGGCAGATATGTGACTCTAATATTAGGATTCAATATGTTTTACGTTTTGGCAAAACTCAGTGTGCGCTAGTCGTCTTAGTATGCGAGTGTGGAGCACGAGACGCAGTCGTTACGAAAATGAGCAGGACGGGAGTCCAGATACTTTGGTTGATTTTTGCAGATGGCGAGCAAGGGAAACTCTGAGAGGTAGAGAGTGCTTCCTGAAAGTAATTAAATATTTCCCCAAATGAAATTGAAACTAATAGTTTAACATGAAACAACACCTTTGTGTTGCCTTAGACTTCCACACAGCACTGCACGTGTTGTATGGAGCTCGTGATTGCTTCCAGTTTTCACTTTGGACAACTGATGGATTAAACAGTTTAGTTATCAGAAAATCAATCTGTTCTGAGGCTTTTTATACACTCACATTGTTTGGATGATAAATCAAGGAAAATGTTGCCATATGTAAACATCTGCTGCTTTCTCTGTCTTATTAATCATAAATGTTTTCAACTATTAGATGGCAAAAACAGTCCATCCAATCTGATCCTTGCCTTTTGACATTTCCAACCTTTCTGTGATGTAATTTATTGATCAATTTGTCTTACAAAAAAACATTTAACTGACAGTACATTTCAAACTGTAAGGTAATACAGAGGTCTTTATAGACAAATGAATGCATCAGAACATTAGAAAATAATACTAAACAATTAGAAACAATACTAAAAGTGGTGATAAAATTGATCACCCCTTTACTTTATTCCTCCAGCAACGCTGGTTGAACCAGTTTTGTCTCAGCATCTCCACAGCAGCTTTGTGTGACTGCAAGTTTGTGAAGTTTATAGCAGCTGATGGCATTAATGCTGTACGGTGGACTCATCTGAGAAGCAAAGAAAGACTGACATGTCATAGATAACCACCAGCATAGAAAAGGGAAGTCAAGGTAAACAAAGATGAAGCTATTAAGTCATTGTTAAAAAACCCTCCCCTATTGTGGCTACCATAATTACCACAAAAGTCTAGATTAAAGGTTAATAAAGAGCCTGCAGATTTTAGACTTTTATTTGCCTTCCTTTACCTGTTCAGCATGTTGACGGTCTTGTCAGCCAAAGCAGATGTTGTTTCCTCTGATTATGTCTATTGTTGTGGAGGTAAAATGAGAGGATGATATCATGGGAATCATGAAGCGGTTGTCAGTGCGTGCCCCATCCTGCACATGCTGAACGCTCAATAAACCATAGTCGTGCTCCTGGAACAGATGACCAGTAGGTACATGGAAAGTGGATGCAAGTGGTTGCGTGTGCTTCTAAATGCTCAAAATTCTCACTCTTCTAAACTGATTGGATCACTTCCTACTGTGAGCATGAATGTGTATATGCACAACTTGCCTCGGGGGGAGATCCTTTTCAGCGGCATGACACAGGAGCTGACACGCTTTCCATTTCTCACAGGCAGACTGTTAGACAAACGGCTAGCAGCATCGACTGAGCATGATCATCTTTGTTCATTTAGAGCACTTCTCAACAGCCTCGCATCCTATTGGTTTGGTGTCATTGTTTTGACGACGTATGATCCCAGATCTTCATGTAGCTTAAGTCATGATGGCAGATTGGCTGGGGGGATTTTTGTTTGCACATATTTTTGATGTCCAACTACTGGATGGGATTTCCTGGAGTGGTTTGTCATCTTGCTTGGCCTCTTTTAGTCATTCCTGCTAAGCTTCGTTACCAAGGGCCCA
This sequence comes from Arrhamphus sclerolepis, assembly GCA_037176975.1. Taxonomy (NCBI): domain Eukaryota; kingdom Metazoa; phylum Chordata; class Actinopteri; order Beloniformes; family Hemiramphidae; genus Arrhamphus; species Arrhamphus sclerolepis. The sequence continues at coordinate 12,535,456 of JBAMYA010000002.1, forward strand.
GCGAAGAATGGAGGGGCCCTTTGCTTTGTGGAGATGCACAGACAGCCCGAGTGTTGGACGCAGTCTGGTATAGGGTGGGAAAGTTTATTCAGCCAGCCCGCGGTTTAAACTGGGTCTGTATTCCCAAGCACAGATGGGAGTTTGGTGGCACTGAGCGTGTTTGTCTGCTGGACAAAACCCTTGTTTCATTCTCTGTAAGCTGGATGGTTAGAAATAATGACAGAGTCTTGGAAAAAAAAAAAAAAAAGTCTGAGAGCATTTTCATCCGGGCTGTAAAACGACACAGTAGCGCTGAGAATACAGGGATTGCAGCCAAAACTGAAAAAATGATGACGTTTCAGCAGTAGACTGGAGTAAAAGATGGCCCCTGCATTCACTCTCACTGTAAGTCTCCATCAGTGTGGACCAACAAGACTGAAAAGGTGCAGAATTATATATTTAGTTAACTGTGATCACTGTGACAAAAGTAGATGTTTGCAATTTGCAGATATTACTTATATACATATTAGAAGAACAGTATTAGAATCATATAAATATGTCAGTCAGTGAACCTCATTAATGGTCATTAATTAACCCTATTATTAATTATGTTTATGGTGCATGTCTTTGCAAGTCACACTGTTGTTTTATTACTCAGCTGTAATAAATATGTTTACTTTCAAGTTGGCGACTTTAGATTAGATTTGACTTCCAACTCACCTCCTTTTGGGTTCCTTTCCAGTCGTCCGTAGATCCAACCAAAGACGATGTAAAATTCTGACTCTGCTGATGATGATGAGACGGTTTTCTTCCATTGTCTCGTCCCCTGGCCCCCAGCCCCTCTTATGCTGTCTCTGGCCCTGAATTATAAGCTGATCATCTGTGACACACATTTCTGAAAGACACGTGCTACATGTGATGGATGCTGGGTTTTGTTGTATTAAAGGGGACAAACCAAGGAAATTAAAAAAAAAAAATCAGTTTGTCTGTGCTTGAGGGCATTCATTTGATGTCACTGACACAGTTCAGAGTAGAATTATCCACCCTCCCCCTGGTTATCTCCACCCTGCTCCATATCATGCTGCATTCGCTGTGCCTCGGGAGCAGGTCACACAAAGCTTTGAAACCATTTTTAAAAGGGGCACAGCCCTTGGAAGAGGGGGCGTAGAGCAGTTTCTGACTCTACCTCCTAGAATGGGCTGCAATGACCTTTAGAGACATGTTTGGAAAGAGAGCTTCTGTGTCGTACCTCTCTGTTATTTTGACCAAAAGCATGTCACAGACATGTAATTAGGACCTCAGGAGAAAAAAAGATAATTCATTGTCCTCTTCGATCACGCCAGTTTTAGTTGGGGAGTCACTGGCTCCCATCCTGTCCACGTCCTGGCTTCTGTGAGGTCCAAAACTACTGATTTGAAACTGGGTGGAGATAATTATGGGAAAAGCTGGATAGTCATCAAGCAGCAGCCATCCCACTTTGGGAAGCTCATCCAGAAAGTACGTTGTGTTGCAGTTCCTCGACTGACCAGTAGGTGCTGGCCCCAAAACATTGCCAGTTCCCATTGACTCACATGTTAAAAGTGGCAACATTGGAGCAGAATCAAACATATTTGTCAGTCTGGTATAAAAAAATCGTTGGGTTTCTTTTTTCTTTTTTTTTTTCCATCTGTGTTTACATTTTACATCCATGACAACTTTACAGGTGGTTAGCTTCTTTGCACCAGAAGGTACACAAGGTGTGTGATATATGTACTGGTTTGGGAGTCACTTCAAACACCCAAATGAATAATTTCAGGGACAGAAAGTTTTATTTATTTTTTTACATATGTGCCCTTTTAGGAGTGTCTTTAAAGAGTTTTTAATTATATAATAATGACAATTACAGCCATGAGGACAAAGTAGACAAGTGTGTATGAGCTCTTGTATATAAGAAAGTATTTTAGTGATAGAAATATTATGTTCAAAGTTTCAAAGAAAAAAACCATTGTCAGTGTGTCAGCTGCTTTTGTAAGATATTGCCTTTTGCGTTTGTCCAAATGTCAGTCTCTTTGTCAGATCAGCCATGTTTCTGGGTCTTGACATTTCAAGAATTATGTGCTTCAAGTATTCCTGTATTCAAATAAAAAGTCAAAAAGGAAACAGTGAGGGGCCTCTACCCCTGACTTCCCCCTGCGTGCTTGCTGGGTGTTGTCGTATAAATGGAAGCAGATGCAGGTGCAGACAGAAGTAATGCACCACACATCCTAAACAAAGGCTCATATGAGGAAATGAAAAATTTCTAGAAATGTCAAGAGTATCTGTTTTATCTGCATTGTGTGAGTATGCAAGATAATTTGAACTGGAAGTTAGTAGAGGAAACAAAAATAAGTCAGTCCTGGCATGCTCACAATTTTGTTCCATTTTTTCTTTTAATAACGCTTTCTGATCGTTCTGGGACAGAGACTAATAATTGTTCTAGTTTTGCGAGGAACCTGTGAACATCCTTTCTGAATACACGACTTCTGCTGCAGGGTCCTCTGTGGACGTCCATGTTCATGATGACACAGCTATTTTCAGTGGAGGACAGATCTGGGGTCTCATTTACTAAACATTGCGCAGGATCTATACTAAAAGTGTACGTACGCCCAAAAGAACAAAGGTGCCGTACACCAAAAAGAAACCCTGATTCACAAAACCACACGTACGCACATCAGCAAGCAATTTCTCCTTGATAGATCACAGCTGCACTTTAACGTACAAGGTTCCGCTTCCTGTCCTACACGCCCACATTCAACCATAAATGGTTGATGCAAAGCACCTCCTGAAAGTCAATTTGTATTTAAATGAGCCAGCTGATCAATGTTATTGGTCAACAGTGGCAACCACAGACCACGCCCACGATGATGATGAATGCTGTTCTGCAAAATCAGAGAGGACATTATGATAAACTGAAAAAAAAATAGAATAATATTGAGTAATTTGTGTGGCTTTATGTCTGATATGTCAAACGCATTAAAAAAGAACTTGTTAAAGAGTGAACCTTTTTGCTCTCTTAGACGTCGCATGACATCCTCGCGGAGCAGTGCTCCCTGGTGACCCCAGGGGTCTCATTTATAAGACATTGCGTAGGGTCTAAGTGGACATTGCTGCAAACTGCCTTTTAATGTTGGCTTGTTCTCCCACAGTATTGGGAAATCTGATGTATCTACTAGTCATATTAACAACCATCCAGGAGGCAGGCATTATTGCGCTTAGCGCTAGCGGCAAGACCTATGGATGATTTCACAGAATTATGTTGTTCCTAAAAGTGACTTCAGGCAGAGAATCAATAATTGTTGATCATGTTAAACATATAGCTACCTGTCTGTTAATTCGCCAGGAACCCCAGAGTGGTTAACATCTGCATTTGGTTCCGGTGGGTCGGTCTCTCCAATACTGGACCCAGTTGATCCAAGAGTAAAGCTCTAGGGAGTCTAAATTGTTATATTTCCCAGTCATCATCATGGGCCGCCCTGTGATGGACTGGCCACCTGTCCAGGGTGTACCCCTGCCTCTCGCCCAGAGAGAGCTGGGATAGGCTCCAGCAGACCCCCGTGACCATGCACAGGAAATAGCGGGTATAGATGATGGATGGATGGATCATCATGGGCCAGGTAATCCTGGTGATTTGTGAAAACACGTTCCCTCCTATTTCTCCCATCTGCAAGGTCTTCCAGCAGTGCCAGTGCATCCATGACGCAGCACTACGGAGAAGAGTAACCATACATTTAAATGTTTACAGCAATCAATCTGATCGGCAGTTTCCCCAGTCTCCAAAACCGGCGTACGCTTGGGTCAGAGTTTGCGTGACAGACCCACAATCCTCGAATCAAGTTTGTTTTTGTGGATCACAATCTTTGCGTGGAAAGCGGCGAAAACAAGTTTCAAGCCCCGTTTTGTACGTACGCAACGGTTGTAAATGAGATCCATTTATTTAATTTATGTTTGTGGATCTAGTAGCACAAGTTCCTTAGTAACAAGTCCTCCAAGGTTCTCGTGGCAACGCTAAAACAGTGGAGTGATGGCTCATCATGCAGTCTTCTTTGAAGGCTTGAAGTCAACTTGCATACCGCAGTGGTTTATGATTTTGGCTGTTAGGAATTAAAGTTTAATTAATTAAATTTTTTTTTTTTTGGATCATTTGTGGAGTCTCGTCCACATTTTCTGCAGTTACTCCCTTGGAAAGTTTAGAAGCAGCCCCTGATGTGGGTTTTCTCTGTGTGGGAATCTAATCTTGTATCTCCCTTTCTTGTAGCATTCGTCTCATCTAATTTCCCTTTCTTTATTTGTCTCCCACAGACTGGGGTGTTGTTTGAGTGACGCCTTGTTACCATGACGACCCACGTGACCCTGGAAGACGCTCTGTCTAATGTGGACCTCCTGGAGGAGCTGCCACTGCCAGACCAGCAACCATGCATCGAGCCCCCTCCCTCCTCGATCATGTACCAGGTACACACTCGCACGCACTGGCGCTGCCATCCACCATGAACACCCCCCACCCCCAGCTGGTCAGACCTTTCCAGCGTGCCCCTCTGACTCCTTTGTCTCCCTTTTCCACAGGCTAATTTTGACACCAACTTTGAAGACAGGAATGCGTTCGTGACTGGCATCGCTCGCTACATCGAGCAAGCCACAGTCCACTCCAGCATGGTGAGAGCATTTTTTTTTTCTCAAGGACTAAAAAGGAAAATGATTGAACCATGAACGATGATTTTTACATCAAATGCTTTTTTTTTGTGCTGTAGATCTCACAGTTGTTTCAGCAAACGGAAATCCGTCTGTGGGAAGCAGCTGAATGCCAATAAAAAGACTTGTTTTATGTGGATTGATTATCGTTGGCTCTTTTGTGAGGATTTAACTAAGCCTATGGAAACTGCACCCATATACACACACATTCCACTCACACACTTGTGAATCAGGCAGGCAGTGGACCAGTAATGTCTTTCCACTGATGGTGAATGAATGGAGAATGTGATCTGACTAGCAAAGAGGGGAAGTAGTGCTTTATTTAACCTTGTTCTATCAGGAAGTATCATTGAGGCTGAAGCTGGTCCGTTTGGGAATGCCCATTTATTTCTAAAGGAGGAGCTGCACCCTTGATAAAATATTCATCAAGTTTGGAAAACAAGTGACTCATCTGACATCATTCAGGTGGCTTGGCACAGCCGCCAGCAGTAGTGGAGGCACATGAGGAGACCCGATGAATAAAGACACATACTCAGGATTTCATCTGTAGAAACTGTCTTACGACTGCTGGAAGAAGTTATTAATAATGTTTTTGTTTGTTACCGTTTGTGCAGAATGAGATGCTGGAGGAGGGACATGAGTACGCTGTGATGCTTTACACATGGAGGAGCTGCTCCAGAGCCATCCCCCAGGTTAATATGACGCATAATCACCTCCTAATTATTTCACTCTTTTCCTTGCATTTACAACAGCAACATACTTGTTCAGCGTCCCTCTTGTCCAGGAACCACTCAAGGCACTTTTGCAGCACAAAGAATCTTTCTCTCACTGTCTCTCACACACAGAATGATTTGTTTATTCTACCAACTTACTGTATTTATTCCTATTATTTCTATATTATGCCAATAAATTAATATACATGTAGTCGTGCCGGGACTTCCCATCATACCTGAATTGCCCTGTAAAATAAGCAGGGGAGTCATTTCTGAACATGAAACGTGGGTGTTGGCTCACTACACTTGACACCATCTGAATGTTGAGACAGAAGGATGTTTTTCACCCCACACACAGTCTACACACATGTACACACACACTGCATAACTCAGTAGAAAGAGCTCCTCTTGTTTTCTGTTGACCAGTTTTCTGAACTCTCGATATACGTTGTTGATCTATTTGCAATTGTCTGTCTTAGCTTTGTCTCTTCATTGTAACACAGTTCACTTCCTGCACAACACACCACACACCTCACTACTCTGCACGCACCACATCTTCACTAGCTGGTCCTGTCCTTAAATGTTTCACTGTTGGTGATTTTAGTCCACTCTGACAGAACCTAACCCTAACTGTGTCAAAGAGGACTGGTGAAGGACACATGCACTATCACTCAGACCTACACACACACACAAAAAACAAACAAAAATACTGCTGCAATGCATAAAAATGCAATGTATAAAGAATAGATAGATAAATTAAAATAAAAAGCAACCTTTTCAGCATTGAGCTTTGACAGCCACATTATTGGTCTCATGACTGGATAGGAAAAAGGCCAACCTCAATTTCCTCCTCTCTGTAGTGTTACATATCAGACTTCATTAAAGCTCAACAAAAACAAAACGAAACACACACACACAAACATATGTATGTTAGGGCACATTAACGCCAACAATAATTTTATCTCACGTTAACTTTTTCCATCCTTCATCTATACCCATCAATTTTTGTGCAGGGTCACAGGGGTCTGCTGGAGCCTATCCCAGCTCTCTTCAGGTGAAAGGCAGGGGTACACCCTGGACAGGTCTCCAGTCCATCGCAGGGCCACATATAGACAAACAACCATTCACACTCTCACTCATACCTAAGGAAACTTTAGAAATACCAATCAGCCGAACGTGCACGTCTTTGGACTGTGGGAGGAAGCCGGAGTACCTGAGGAAACCCACGCAAGCACAGGGGGACGTGCAAAGTCCACACAGAACCCCTGTGGAGGCTTGAATCAGAAACCAGTGAGGCAACAGTGCTAATCATCAAGCCACCTTGCCGCCTATTTGAGTCCGTTAAGTCCGTTACTCTCAGAACCCGAATACGAATAGACAACCATGGTTCACGGAAAAGAACTGGCGGGGATTGAAAAATAGAGAAAGGTACAGAAATCTTGCATGGACATTTTCATTTTAAGCCTCTTCCAGATGGAGGAGTTGAAAGGAAAAAAGTTAGTAGACACCGCAAAGCTGAATTTCCCTTCACCTGAGTGCTCCTAGTTTGAGGTGGTACTTAAATGCAATACACACCTTCCCCCTCACATTTTCAGAACTGTTCGCTCGGATCCCCCAGAAACCACAGAACCTTTTTAACAATAGTTCAAAATCATAACATGAGCAGCAGCAGGGTCACTACAATATTAGTCCAACCAGCGCTGTTCCTGTTGTTTCAAGTAAACTTATTTAAGTTGTCAGTAGAAAAACAACCTTAATCCATCTCCATCTCTCAGAGGAGGTTGATGCTGTCAGGGGTATAAACTACCTCAAAGACATTACTGATTTCAACTCACAATCTAGAGCATGTTTAAAGTATTAAAGCATGCTTACATCACAAAGGATTATTTATTTGAGTTTTTAATAATTTAAGTGTCACCACTGCTTGGTACAAAGGCATGTTCTGTTACAACTTAAACTAAGCCAGAAAACAATAAATAAGATGAGAATAAAATACACCTCTAAAGTCAAAATAATTTCAGTATCTCAGTTGCATCGGTGGGTTTAAAACCAGGCTGATGCACCTTGTTTCTTTAAAATGCTTGTAAAACAAATGTAATTGCACTTTTGTTGGTACAGCATCACTTTTAAATAGAAGTGTGTAATACACTACTTTTGAGTTAATTGTTGAATTTTGCCTGCATTTTCTGCAAATAATCATGATTAAAAATTTTAATCATTACCAACACTAAAATATTTTGATATTTATGTGTGTGTTTGTGTGTGTGTATATATATATATATATATAAATTATACGAATACATACATATATATGTGTGTGTGTGTGTGTGTGTGTGTGTGTACACGTATGTATATGTGTGCGTGTATGTGTATATATATATGCATATACATATAAACCTCTCAATGATCTAAGAGAAGAGTTTAATTCTTACTTATTGAATAGTAGCTATGCCACCACAAGTTTATTCAGGTTCAATACTGACTCTTGTACAGGATCTTGTTGATTGTGTTTTCTCACTTTTTCTTGACTCTTCTGACAAAACCTTCTCTTTCTTCACTGCCTCTGCCATGACATTTGTAGAATAGATAAGACATATATGTGAGTTTGTTGGGATTATGCATGTTTATCTTATAGTTAGTGTCTGACTAACTCCACAAAGTAAACACTGTGACCATGGTTACCATGTCAGATTATTATAAACAAGTTTCAGTTGCTCGTTTTTCTGTCAATTTGCATACAAATATTGGTAGTTTGCTTGTCTGTTTTAGTTGTGGACGTATTTTACGTTTCTGAAATTGTAGTTGGAGACACATTGATAATAAAAATCAGGAAAGATGTGGAGAAGTGGCTTATCTTATTGTATGCTTCTCTCTGGGCATCCGGCAATGCTGGCAGGTCATGCCCTGACAGGTCTGGTTGAAGTTCCATTGTGCTGCTTTAAACTGAAACATTATAAACTCAGAACTTTACATCCATCCATCCATCATCTATACCCGCTATTTCCTGTGCAGGGTCGCAGGGTTTTTTGTCTGCTGGAGCCTAACCCAGCTTACTTTGTACAGGTCGCCAGTCCATTGCAGGGCCAGAACTTTACATTTATTCTTTAATTTCTAGATTTTATTCAAAATTTGCTGATGTGTAAGATAATTTTTTTTTGTTTGTTTGTTTTAACTTGAGTTTTCCTACCATGGTGATTTGGGGTCATTTATGGTGATGTTGGGTCCTACCATGGTGATGCTGGATCCTAACATGATGATGTCAGGTCCCACCATGGTGATTTTGGGTCATTTATTGTGATTCTGGGTTCTACCATGATGACGTTGGGTCATACCATGTTGATGCTGGGTCATTTACAGTGATGCTGGGTTCTACCATGGTGATGTTGGGTCTTACTATGGTGATGCTGGGTCCTACTAACATGATGTTGGACTCTACCATGGTTGTATGCGTGTTTCTACTGGAGTAGAATAGTTTGAACAGATGAACATGGAACCTTCAGACATCTGGAAACCAGAGCCAAGAATGAACCAGAGTGATGGAGGTCCACAGTTCTCTTCTTGATATCTTGACTAATTTCAAATTATTTTCCCATGTCACACAAGAAAGCAGTGTGTTTTGAGGTATGTCTTAAAATACATCCACAGGTGTGCCTCCAATTAACCTATCAGAGGCTTTGAAGGCCCTGACATCATCATCTGGGCTTTCACAAATCATGTTAGGGTAGGTATAGTTTGTAAACTTTAAACTGTCTGGGAGAATTGGACCACAGAGTGAAGACAATTTTTAGATTCTGATAATAGCAAGTGACCATAAATCTAAAGTGAATGAGTGAGTGATCAAAAACCTGGAGCGCAAATGGCACAAAATCCAGATAAAAAGACAAAAATAACTTTATAACAGTGAAGCTAAAATATTAATCTGAGAAGTCTTCACATTCTGCAAGATGGCTCATATTCTATAAATCAGCAGCTCCTGTATTTTACTCCTGGAAATTACTCACTCATCATGACTGCTGTTATAATGCTTTATTGTTATATTGACATCACTGGACAAATCCACATCAGTGTATCAATGAAGAAGGAAAATGCAGGAACAATCTAGAATAATCTGGACTAGGTGCCATAGAAACATTTGAATTGAAGGCCTTAAAGAGCCAGTACCCAGAATGAAAGCTTTTATGTGCAAGACTTCGATGTAGAGCTGAGGCGCATGCGCTGCCTCCGCCCACCCGCCGATCAGTAGCGGAATTTCCGAGCTGCAGTGAAGGCACCACGGGGACGGACGGTGTGAGGACAAGGACACTGAGCGACAATGACTTCTGGGTGCGTTTCGCCGACTTTTCTTGCTTCACAGGACTCACCTGTGACCGTCTGAGTGCGGCTGCTTTCGCGGGGGTCGACGCAAGTGACTGGTCCTGGAAGGTTACTGCGCGCGGGCAGGTCGTTAAAGCTGCTGCTAGTTAGCTTAGCGGCTAAATAGCCTGGCGGCTAGCAGCCGGTCACGGCTGAGACGGGCGCATACTAACTTGCGTTGTACATGAGCACCTCCGCGTCGTTCTGTAACAAACTAAAGAGGAGTAGCTTCCCCTCTCAACTGAGACAGGTGACACGGTGGCGCGAGGGCGTCAGACGGCGTTATTAGCGTTAGCTGGTAAAGCTGAAGTTGGTCTGAGGTTGGACGAGCGTCTGACGGTCACTTCGACCTCTCAGTGAGGGACCGTCAATAAATGGTCAATTTACAGATTAACTGCTGAACTATGAGACCGAGCGACTGGAAACAAAGGCTGAATAGTGCAGATAGAAAAAGCCAAAAAATAAAATGTTACAAAATCAATGGTTCATTAATAGTAATCAAGGTAACTTTTTCAATAAATCGTGATCTTGTTTTGAGGTCACATCGGCCAGTCCTAAGTATTGGGTACTTCCATAAATTACGGGTCTGTTTGGTTTTAATGTTCCATTTTCTTTCTACCTTAATAGGAAAGTAGGCAAATGCTTTTGAGAAGTATGTATTTCTGGATTTACCCTGCTACAAAGTACATATTACATGTGCCTCTGGATTTGTGTGTGTGTATGTATGTATGTATGCATGCATGCATGCATGTAAAATACCCCCTAACAATTTATTGACAGTCCCTAAAAGAGCAGCGAAGTGAAAGGCTGTCAAATATCCAACCTGACATTGACTTCCTCACAGTTGTTTACAGCCTTGAGAGTAGTTTTGACACAACACATTGGAAGAGTATGTAACCTGCACTGGTGTGCTCCTGGTAGTCTGTACTGGGACTGGTGGACTTTCTTCTTTGAGTTAAGCACTCATTTGGTTTCTAAATGTTGCTAAGAGGTCATCTAAAGCTGTTGCACATGTAAATGTAACAGAAAGATAATTGCCCCACAATGCAAATTTTCCAAGATTTGCAATTGTGTAGTGTTTGAAAAACTAAAAATAACAAAAACAACTAATAGTTGAGAATTGCTTTGATATGATTTCAGTGTATGGAGCTACTTTCTGCTTTGCAGTTAAAATTTACTTATAGTCCATGAAAACTATAAAAGAGGAAAAAAAAAAGTGTATGTATGTTTTAATTATATTTGTGATTTTAAATTAATTTAATTAGATCTCAGACAGTAAGGTTCCATCTGATAGGCCAAACCTATTATTGACATGTAGAGTATGAAAACAACAGACTACCATTTATTGCTACAAAATATATATGTGGTATTGCTATTGCGATTGTTAGCAATTCAGATCGTGAACGTGTCGGACTGTTAGCTGTTCAGATTCTAGATGGTGTTGGATTGTTAGCTGTTCAGATCGTAGATGGTGTCGGACTGTTAGCTTTTCAGATCGTAGAACGTCGGACAGCTAGCTGATCAGCTCATGCTATTACTTAAGAACGTAGACCTTATCGGATTGTGTATACTTCAGTGCTTCAGATTGTAAACTGTTGGGTGGTTTAAGCTGCAGAATACAGTATGAACATTGATTGACCATGTTCCAGGTACCTGACTGCTCCTGGCTCCGCCTCCTCCTCCTCCCCTCTTGTGTTCACAGGTTCATCCATACAGCTGCCCTCCTGCATTAACCGATAATAGACGTCACCACTTGCCGTCCTCTGCGCTTCAGGTGGTCGTTGGCTGCTGAAGGGGAATGTGCTGACCTCTAGTGTGAATGGCTGCGAGCAGAGGAGGCGTGGCCTTCTGGGTGGGGTGTCTCTGCAGCCGTGGCAGAAGAGCACCCCCCCACAGACGGAGCTGGAGGCTCAGCCAGGTAAGCCAATGCTAGGTGATACATTTTCTTTCAAAATTTATTTCAGTTTTCAGAGGCGTGGGTGGTGGTGGTGGTGCTGTCTAAACTGACTATTTATTTATTGTCCTGATCCTTTTTATTTCTTTTTTCGGTTGGTAGATAGCAAATTCTTCAAAAAACATTAATTTATTTTTTTTGGAAGAATTGCACATTTCAAAAAAGTTTTTTGTGTTGTTAAAAACAAACAAAGAAACAAACAAGAGCCCCTCAACTTTTTGTCCTAAATCGCATTTTTAAAAAAAATGCAGGTTAAAAAACAAAAATCATGACTTTTATTTGAAAAAGAAATGAAGAAGAAGCTACTGTTGTAAAATAAAAAATGTAAAGATTTAGTGTCTTTGCTTAAAAAAAAATCAACTTTAGTTGCGAAATCACAAATTCACATTTTTTAAACGGAATTTTTTTTTTTTGTTAAATGTCAACTTTTGCAAAATTGCAATTTTTGCGACGCACAAAAAAAAAAACACTTAAAATTGACACTTTGGAGGAGGTTTGCTGTAAAATACATGTTTTTGTTGTCAAATTTCTAATTTAAAAAATTAGTATTTTTTTGTTTTGCTTTTTTAAAGCAGCTTTGTTGCAACTTTTTCAACTTTGTGTTGAAACATTTAATTTAAATATAATGTTTTTTAAGTACTGAAAATTGTTGTAAAATGTAAAATTGCTGTAAAAAAAATTTTTTGTTCTTTAATGTCTGGTATTGAAAAAATACAACTTTTTCTTGTAATATTGCTTGTGACATTGCATGTTTTTGTTATGAAAATGATAAACTTTTGTTTTAATTGCAAATTACAAAATTTTGCAACTTTCTACATTAAAATAAAATTGAAATTTTGCGAGATCAAGACTTTGTTCTTAAACTAGTTGTTGTAAAATCACAAATTTCACAAAAATTTGAGTTTTTAACTTAAAATGACCTGTTTTTGTTGTGAAATGTCAAGTATTCCAAAATTGCAAGGTTTTTTTTTTTGTTGTTTTTAAAGAGAAAGTCTTGAGTGAGTCAACATTCTACAGAAAATATCTAGTTTCTACGATAATTTTTACATGGTCTTGCAGGCCAGATAAAATGGAGTCGTGGGCAGTATTTTTTTAGTTTTTCTTTTCATGAAGGTATTACTGCTTCTTCCAGGTTGTGGACTGGACATGGATCTGTCAGACCCGCCCTCTTAGCAGTACTGCGTGGGCTCTGGTGCCCCCTAATGGTCTGAGGTATCAGAGCATGAAGCAACCCCTGCTGTCACACCCTCTGCACCATGCTGTCCATCCTCAGAGACCAGGGTGCTTGGAGGAGGACTGGGAGGAGTCCCGTAGCATCTGCGTCCTGGTCCGGAGCGAGTCCGGCAGGCTGCATGCCCTGCTGGAGCTGCCCAACTCCAGACAGTTAAAACCGGGGGAGCTGTATGCCCTGAGGCCCCCCGGGTCCTCCGAGTTCTCCTTCCCCCTGACCACCGTGGACGGCAGCAGAGAGGATGACATCAGCGTCCAGAGTCTCTGGAGACCTGGATCTGATGTCACAGACGTACCACAAGACTGCTTCAGGAGCCTGTTTGAGGCCGAGGCCTGTCCCGCTCCGTTCATGTACGGATCTCACTTTTACTGTTTTCACTGTCCGGAAACTGAATTGCTGCCAGCTCTGTCTCTGAGCAGCGACGGACAGAAACTGCTGCGGCCTGGTTTTCTGTTTGGAAAAGGAGAAGAAAAACTGCTGCCAGCCGTGTCTCTGTGTAGCCATGTAGAAGGAGGAGAGGAGCAGCGTCATGCAGGAGGAGGTGAAGAAGAGGAGAAGCTGGCTGTGATGTATGAAAGACTAAGGATAGAGGTAAGACCCAGAGACCACCTCCCACTTTACTTTTTGTGGGTGACCTCTACCGACCCGTAGAGACTGTAGTTCCTCTACTGACCACTATAGGCTGCAGTTCCTCTTCTGACCACTAGAGGCTGCAGTTCCTCTACCGACTACATTTCTGATCCATGATTACTGTGCGGAGGAATTTATGTACTCGTCAGGTGAAAGTAAATAAAACCACTAATTTAGGCTAAGCTAGGGGTGTTTTTAAGTATCAGGTACTTTAGTCCAAAGTGTCGAATGACATCAGTTTAATTGAATCAAAATCTGTTTTTACCTCATCTTTGTTGAGTAACGATAGTCTACCCGCTAGACATTCTGAACATAAACGTTTCATTAAAATTCCTCTGTTAGAAATTGGGCCAATCTGAACAGCAGATACAAATGACATAAAATGTATCTCACTCCTCCCGCGTGTTCTGTCCAAACCTAGCCCAGTCCCAAGCTCGGGCCGGGTATCGGGCCGTGATTTCCCACCACTTTTGTTGGGTTGGTTTGGGCTCGATATACTGGCATGTGACTTTTTTTTTTTTTTTTTTTAAATTGTATTTTTATTTTATATGAAGCTATGGCGTAATGATCACAACATAGCAAATAGTTTGAATTCTCTGCCTGAGTTCGGCCCAATACCTGACCTGAACCCGGGTTCGGTCAGGTTTGGACAGAACGTATGCGAGCTCGGGTCGGGATGGTTTTTTTTGACCTGATCTGTGCATTGGCCATCGCTGTACAAAGTTGCTCTGTCTGTTTTCTGAAGCTGGCAAAGTCTCTTTTGAGTGGCAGCCAATCAGTATCAAGTGCTTGCATTTAGTTATGAAGTTGCCAGTTAAGTCCAAAACGATGCCAAATAGGTGCAAAACTACACGTTTAAAGTCCTCGACCTAACACAGCTCTCTGAGAGAGGTTTTCAGGAAACGTCTGAGGCATTACAGACAAAACCAAAATTTTGTTGTCTATATATCATATCACAGAACAAGGATAAATACCCTGTTGAACCTTTCTATGTCTTAGGACCAAACAGAGCAAATTATTATTATTTTAAAGATATTATGGCTTTTTGAGCTGTTAAAAGAGGCTGCCCGATTATTGTGAAAATGGCATCCTCTAGGTGGCAGCACCAGCTGAAACCAGTTGTTAGACAAAACAACAAAAAACAGAGCCCACACTGATTCAGTGTGAGAGGAAGAACAAAACAGGGAAGTATGTAAATGTGCTGAAACTCAGTAGAGACTCCAACTATGTTCCCGTCTGCTGGTGTTACACTCACAGCTACACCAGTGGAGAACCTGGTGATATGCCTACTGGGATAACTGCAGGAAGCTGGTAGCACAGAAAAACTCAGGTTTGTTAGTTGTGCCCCTTAATACGTCATATTACACCTTACTCTGGTTACCCACTGCAGCAACTAGCTCTGGATTGGTGTGGAAGGGTCAAAGGTGGGAGGTTTCAACCTTTTTCAGGCCTGGGAGTGTAAAGATTAAATTACCAGGGGACACCTCCCCAGATTAAAAAAGGAAAGGTCATGTAATTCAAAACAAGCAACATGCTGTTTTTAAACCCCTGCCAGGCTATTGTATGCTCAGATTTTATGCTGAAAGTTGAAGTACGACACTAAAATATTAATTAAGTACTTTTTGAAATTATGATTATTAATAAGTTTGTTGCATTTTAAACCTGACCACACAATAATGTATTTTTACAGCCCATTATAACCAAATTTTATGTTTGTGGTTGATAAAGCATTAATAAATATTCCTGGTTTATTGTTATTACTGGTGAGGGTCTGTTTGGGATAGATGCCAGCCGCCAGTTCCAGTCGGGCTAGCCCACCATCACCAATTTAAGAGTCATGGGATGATTGACAGCAGGTCCCAGTAGACTTCTCGTGAAATGATCCTCGTTCAGCTGAGACATAATGGAGGACCTGCTGGTGGACATCCACAGACTCCTGTCTTAAATATCATTTTTATAGGAACATCAAATCCGCTGCATTTAGCTGATGCTCAGTTTGCACAAGCTTCTGAGGTCTCTAGTGGTTGGTGTTGGAACTGCAGCCTCTACCAGTCAGTAGAGGAACTGGAACTTTTCATACTTAGGCAGCAGCTTGACCTCAGAAGTGAGGATGTAGTTAAAACTAGGACTCACAATGTTTAGATGATTTCTATTCCATTTTTACATAGAAAAACGACTTTTACTCGACAGTGAATTTGTGGTCCATCTTTTGTTTTGCAGCTTCCCAGATTCTTTGTGATGAACCACGACTACAGCATGTACTCCGGCGATGTGGAGTTCATCAACGGCCTCGTCAACGTGAAGACCAGGTGAGTGTGATGTCCAGGGTTCAGGCCACCACCTCAGACAGCGTTCAAACGTCGACAGTGTTGTGTTTGTGATGTTGCAGAGGACGCATGGCGTACCAGATGACCCTGACTCTGTGGCGCCTCCTGTGTCTGTGCTACTACGCCGAGGCTCGGCTGGATGTGCTGAAGCTCACCAAACACCCCGAGGACGGTACGATCAAGGCCCGCTGGAGGATCAGGGGCCTCCCCTTCCACTGTCTGCTACTGCGCTTCTACCGCAAAGACAAGTCACACCTGTACAGGTAACACCAGGGAACCTGAGGACATCCAAACACCATTTTACAGATACTAAAGCTTTGTTGGAAGAAAATAGAATGTTAATCTGATAATATCTGCTATTATACAGTCCATCTGGAAATATTCACAGTGTTTCACTTTGTCCACATTTTGTGATGTTACAGCCTTATTCCAAAATGGATTCAATTAATTTTATGTCCACAAAACTCTTCATCCATAATGATGTGAAAAAAGTCTCAAGGCCACTCAAGGACATTTACAGAGTTGTCCTGGAGCCACTCCTTTGATATTTTGGCTGTATGCTTGGGCTCATTGGGCCTCATTCACAAAGATGTGAGTGGAAATATTCCTGCTTCCCGCAGAAAATAAGTGTGTGCGTATATTCACCGTGGGATTCATGAAACTTGCGCACTGGCCAGTTTTGTTCTCACCACTGTGCATATTTATGAATCAGACTCATTCTAAACTGACAGGCGCATGCTCACAGTTTGAGATCAGCATACTACCATGCCCCCCATTTCACCAAATAAGGAAACTGCTTGCTTAGAGCTGATTCATGAATGAATGTAGTGGTTCCGCGAGGACAAAAGTACATTTCACAATTAATTAAAAACGATGGCACCAAAAGGCAAAAACTGAAACAGCTGTCTTCAAGGTGGAAGCCAGAAAAGGAGTACTTTTCCAGAGCGTCTACTTGGGTATGATGATGGCAAAAAAAAAAAAAAAATGCTTGGACTGCATTATTGCAATAACCGAGGCTGTTAATGTAGAATCTCCGTAGAAGTACACTGTGGCCCAAGTGGGGAAAAAGAGAAAATGAAAGTTGATGCCAAAACACAAAACAACAGCAACAACAAAAACAAATTAAGAAATCACATTTCCACTGTACTGTTTTGCAAAATAAAAAAGTTGTGGGCGCTTCCTGGCCAGCGGGTCACAGCATTAAGGATATGGCAGGGAGCACAGATCAGATCATCTGCATGTTGATGGAGTGATAGTGTTTTCTGTTCATGTATTGCATTGAGTCAATTGATGGAGCTATGATGTGCACATGGGTAAATTCTATTACGTATGTGGCCTTCCAGCTAGGCTGTGGAATGGATTATGTTCATGATATGAGAATTTATATTCAGGCAATAGCACTAGGATGCCTTTTAATACCTGTGGGGTGACTCGGCTCAGAGGATTGTGAACTCCCAGCCTGGTCAGCTCTTTCTCTCTCAAATGTACCTGCACCCAGGAAACCGAGAGTGGACAGGACTTGACAGGACAGGAGGTATGAGAACGGTGTGCTGATTTAGATGCTCCAGAGAATTGCATAGTTGCAGTAGCACATGCCTTGGCACTTGTAAATGGCTGACAAGCCATTCATTGTTTTCCTTAAAAATCAATTTAATGACTGAAAAATGAAGTCTCTTTTTAATGAATGTGGTTTTATATGCTCTGCGTGTACTTAAAAGGTCTGTGTCGGTTCGGCTTTTCTCATTTGTGTGAACTCACGGTCTGAGGAGGTTCCAAATTTGTTCACAGATTAAGAACAAAGTCAGGTAAGAAAATACTGAAGATTCCCAGATTTGTGCTTCAAACATACATACCCACTCATTTAGGATATCTGTGTACATTGCTGCAAACATCTCTCCCTCTATCCTGACTAGTCTCCCAGTTCCTGCTGTTGAAAATCATTCCCACAGCATGATGCTGCCACCACCATGCTGTACTGTAAGGATGGTATTGGCCACATGATTAGTAGTGCCTGGTTTCCTCCAAACACCTCCACGCCTAGCATTCATGCCAAAGATCTTTGTCAATCTTTGTTTTGTCAGACCAGAGAATTTTATTTCTCATAGTCTGAGAGTCCTTCAGGTGGCTTTTGGTAAACTCCAGGTGGGCTGCCATGCCTCTTTTTACAAAGGAGTGGCTTTAGTCTGGCCACTCTACCATGAAGGCCTGATTGATGGATTGCTGCAGAGATAGTTGTCCTTCTGGAATGTTCTCCTCTCTCCACAGAGGAACATTGGAGTTCTGACAGGGTGACCATTGGGTTTTTTGTCACCTCCCTGACTAAGGCTCTTCTCCCCCCGATGGCTCAATTTAGATGGCCAGTCGGCTCTAGGAAGAGTTCCGGTGGTTCAAGCTCTAGGAAGAGTCTGGTGGTTCCAGCTCTAGGAAGAGTCCTGGTGCTTCCAGCTCTAGGAAGAGTCTGGTGGTTCCAGCTCTAGGAAGAGTTCTGGTGCTTCCAGCTCTAGGAAGAGTCTGGTGGTCCCAGCTCTAGGAAGAGTTCTGGTGGTTCCAAACTATTTCCATTTACTGATGATGGAGGCCACTGTGCTCATTGGGCCCTTCAAAGCAGCAGAAGTGTTTCTGGACCTTCCCCACATTTGTGCCTTGAGACAATCCTGTCTGGGACGTCTACAAACAATTCCTTAGACATTATGCGTGGTTTGTGCTCTGACGTCACTGTTACCTGTGGGACCTTATGGAGACAGGCGTGTGCCTTTCCAGATCATGTTTAATCAAGTGAATTTACCACAGGTGGACTCCAGTGAAGCTTTAGATACATCTCAATGATGATAGGTTGAACAGGATGCACCTGAGCTCAGTTTTCAGCTTCATGATAAAGGCTGTGAATACCGATGTACGTTTTTTATTTCTAATAAATTTACAAAAATCCTTGTCATTAAGGGTATTGTGTGTAGAGTTTTGAGGGAAAAAATGAATGTAATCCATTTTGGAATAAGGCTGCAACATAAAATGTGGACAATGTGAATACTTTACAAATGGACTGTATTTCAGATACATAACCCCTTATATGTGCTGACACTCCTGATTCAACACCATCATGACTCTTGGGTGCCAGTTTTTATAAGAATTGCAGTTCAGTATTCAGACTCGTTGCAAGTTTTTGTTTCCTATTTCAACCAGACAAGTTCCTTCCTTAGACCTGGGTGAACCCACCGTGCTGTCTGATATTGAAAAACCAATATGATTCCACTTGTTTTATAAAACATCCATTCCCAGGCCAGATGAGAAAAATCCTCGTTCCAATGTGTTCTGAACCTTCTCCTGGTTGGAATGCCGTAGTCTCAGATGTGGAGGTGCTGGTTCTCTTCCCTGTTGCTTTAAAATCGCCTTTTAACTCCAGAGAAAGCTGAAAATTCTTCCTCCACCACATCATCCGCATAACGACGCCACTGAGCTGAGGGCTCTGTTGGTCTCAGGTCTAACTGGCCTGTAGAAACTCAACACCTGAAGGGACACGGTCATGTCCCACAAAATACTTTTGGACTGGTTTGTAGTCCAAAGAGTCCACTCCAGGACCCTATAAAGGGGAGTTTTTTTTTTTTTGTTTTTTTTTTAAAGTTCTTAAACTAACATTTACTTGTAACCCTTAATGGTTGTCAGGTGATTGTTTCCATAGCAACACTCATTCCTCTCAGACTTCCCTGGTCAGCTGCTAGAGTGAACAGAAGGACCTTTGTCTCCAGGTCACATGACGTTTCTTCTGTTGTAACAGAAGCAGAGTCGTCCTAAAGACAAACGTCTATAATTCTGATTTTAATTTGAGTTTTTGGAGAAATGGAAACTAATCTGCCAGAATTATAGATGTGTTAAAGATCTTCACTGTTCCTGGAGAGATTTTTCAGAGAGGAGAAAACACAACTTTGTCCCATAATGTGGAAACAGTCCTTCAAGGACATGTAGAACACTGCTGTAAATGTGGCTTCTTCTAACCTGGAGATCATCTGCAGAAACATCCAGAGGAGGACCTGAAGGAGACTCCTGGAAGATCTAAGACCTGATGACCTCTTCTTGTGATCGGTTTTGCTTCTGTTAAATGACTGAAAGTCTGTTGTTTTTAGTCTCATCCTGATCCACATCTCCTCTGCTGCAGGTCATATGATGCGTTCTCCACGTTCTACCTGGGACAGGATGGACTCATTCACTGTCACAGAGTTGACAAGGTGAGCAGCCGTGTTTATGGACCGTTATCATCATCATCATCATTATTATTATTATTATTATTATTACTACTGGTACTATTAAAACTACACTTTGTTGTTGAACTTAATTTAATTAAATATAATTTTAGTGTTAAACACGCTCCTGGTTTGTGTTGCAGGTGATGCCGGCCCAGCCCCCCCTCCTCCCCAGAGGAACCTCCCTCCTGGCAGGGGCGCTGGTGGCTCTGGGGGTTCAGGAGCATCGTCCAGCTCTCCACTTGCTGCCCCCCCTGCTGTCCTTCCTGCGACAGAGCAGAAACTAACCCATCCCCCACCCCCGACAGTTTCCTGACCAGTTTCCTTGCCATCAGCTTTTGCACGCGCTCAGACGAAGCTTTCCTCCCGTCGTCTGTGAACTGAACAGAAAGTGGACGTTTACTCTTCCCGTTGCTCGTTTATTCAGATGTTCTCAGTGATGTCATCACATAATCGGCTTATGTGGTCGTCTTTGTCACTTATTAAAACTGTGGATTTAAACTCTGTTTAACAGTCCAGAAATAAAACTACCAGATCTACGCTGGCATGTCGACTCTATCACATGGTGCACAATACTGAGCTGTGATTGGCCACAGCTGCTGGCCTTCCTGCAGGTGTAGCGCACAGGACAGGTGTCGTGAAACAGGTTTGAATTTTAAGTTCAGATTAAAGTCGAGCTTACGAAATAAACTAGCCAGTGAGAAGGGTGCCAGGGCCACTAGAGGGAAAACGATTTCCACAGAGAAGTGAGTAAAATTCCATTTAAAAAAATCACACTAATACAAATGTATACATATATATTCTTTATATAAACTAACTGGGCCTTTAAAAAAGTCCCCTCCCAAAAAAAAAGTGAATAAATAAATTGGACCTTGTTTAAAGTTTTTTTTTGTTTGTTTTTTTGTGAAGATTTTAAATTCAGAAATTTAGAATTATTTTCCTGAAATTTTAACCCAAACATTTGCAAGGGAAAAAAAACCCTCAAAAATATTCACTTAATAATCTTGAAAAAGTCGCTCGTATAAACTAAGGATTTTGAAAAATAATTGAGATTTGTTTTTCTCAAATTGACCAATTATAAATTGACTTTATTACGTCACTATTTACTAGTAATGAGGAATTAGACATGTCTCTAAAGAAAATCTATAATTGTTCAAATTTGCCAGAAAAAAAAAAAGATTCTGACAAAAATCAGAGAATAAACTCAAGAAAAATGTGAGGAAGAAAATTTTTTATTGTAAACTTTTAAGAAATTTACAAGAGAAAACTCTAGTGTCGTAACTTACGACTTTACTGAGGGTAGCCTCGTAGTTCTGAGCCCCCTAGTGGCTAGAGGACGTGGTGCATCTCAACTGTGTATGTAGACAGATGTTTTTGTGAGTTCCACTGAGGACAGGCGTTCTCCTGAAATCTGATCATCGTATGAGGAAACGGTTGCTGTCGTCCCGCAGGTCAGGATGACTAAAATAAAGGTTTTGTCCTGGAAAGGACCGAATCTGAACAATGTCAGACGGGTCAATCAATCAACTTTATTTCTAGAGCACTTACCACAGATAGAAATCATAAAGTGCTTTACAATGAAATGTGGAGCAGGATAAAAGAGGAAGTTTAAAATACAAAGAGAAATAAAAGCAAAAATAAAACCAAGATTAAGATTAAAAAGGTTGTTCAGTCAACTAAAAGCTGGTCTAAATAAAAGGGTCTTCAGGTGTCTTTTAAAAGAGTCAGAACTGGGTCAGGTGCAAAGAAAGAGGAGGAGCATTCCTTAAACGTGGGGTGATGGATGGAAATGCGTTATCTCCTCTTGTTCTATAGTGGGATTCTAGTGACCAGTATTAAGTTCTATTCTGTTGACCAGAGTGTGCGAGCTGGGGCATAAACAGTTAAAAGATCACAAATATATTTTGGGGCTTGGCTGTGAAAAGCTCTATAAGTCAGTACAAGAATGTTAAAATCAATTTGCTGTTTTACTGGCAACCAGTGTAAAGACGATAAAATAGGGGTGATGTGGCGCCGAATACGAGCACCAGTTAAAAGCCCGGCTGAAGCATTCTAGTCAGACTTCCTGTCCTGAGCTGCTGATCTACTGCGAGCTGAAAGGGGCGGATGTGGCCCGTCCTCAGCTCAGAAGAAGAGGAGGAGAGGTCCCGCATCATCACCACTCCACTGCCGTGCTCATCAGTGGTGTGAGCTGCTTCAAACGTTCTCCAGTCGGTCACTGTGCTTTCGTCTTGTCTTCGTCTTTCGAGTGTCCGGCCGAGAACATTTGTATCTGTTCTGACTGTTAGTGAATAAACTCCTGATTAACAAGATTGATTGTTGTCATGGCTACGGTCTTTTAGATTTGACATAAACCCAAACTACCTGACGTGAATGCCGCTGAAAGTAACTATCGGAAAAAAATATAAAGCAGAAAGGAGGCAAAGTTAAAATACATTTATTTATGTTAGATTTAGACGTTTTTAATAGACGAATCTTGGAAATTCTGAACATCATTCAAAATTGTTAGCAAAAACTTAGTTCTGCTTATATGAACTCAGAATAATCCTAAAATAATTTGGACTTAAAATTTTTTACAAATGTAAAAGAATAATCTGTACTGACTTTAGAAATGTATCATGTTTTCAAAGATACAACTGAATTCATGAACTTGATAAAACTTCTAAAAATCTGACAATTTCTTTAAAAAAGAAAGAAATGTGAATGCCTTGTTTTGGCATCACTAGAGATGGAGTGATCCAACAAAAGGCTAATTATTCAATATTTCACCAAAAATAAAAATCACTTCAATACCCTTGGGTGATGTCATGGAGGGTTTGTTCAGTTCTTCTGATACAGAGTGGTTTGAGCTGCATCAAAATTTTCCTCCATTTTTCTGCTTCTGAAACAGAATGCTGTTTGTGAGAAGCAGTCAGTTTATTTCCCTTTTGGGATGAATAAAATATTTTTGAAGTGTATTGAACCACAACTGTTCTTGTCTCCATTCAGATAATCTAGATGTGTAGACCTCCTGCAGCCACTAGGGGGCTCCAAAGTAAAAGGTCCTCAACATCCAGTAGGCCTATTTAGTATTTCAATGGTCAAACCTTCTCAGAGGAGCTATAAATGGCCTTTTTTTTAACAACTCTCCCTGTATTTACCTGTACTTTTATACATGTATGTGTAGATGCTTCAGAGAAAAGACCTTTGACCTTTTATTATCAGCCGTCAAAAACACGGCCTCAGTTTTTAACGCTGCTGCAGGGAAAGTTCTGAAGAAATTCAGTTCTGCGAATGTAGAAAAATTTGAGGCTGAAATCTAAAATGTCTGGAATAACGATGTGATGTGCCTTTGTTTGTTTCCAGTGAATTCAGTATCAAAACAAGAGCATTTTTGTTTGATTTCAGAGAAAACATAAAGTCGTCAGAGACGACGTACAAACACAAACATTAAAAAAAAAATTGCAATTATTGAGCGGGAGTCATCAAATGAAGCAGTTTAAACAGGGTTTTCTAGATTTTACTAATTCTTAAATTTAGCCATCTTATTTTAATACATTTTAAACTTAAAAAAAAAAAAAGATTTGGCTTAGAAGCTTAATTTCCAAAGAGGTTTTTTTTTTTTTTTTTCAAACATTTCAAATAAAATCTCTTTTATCCAGCTGGTAATTTAGTAATCTTATCCAGTTATCTTTCATATCTGTCAGATAAAACTCAAATGAGTCCTGGATGCTTTATTTTAATCCTGCTTTTAAAGTTAAACGTGAGAAAAATCACCTGATCTTAGGTCTTCGTAGACAAATAAAAACTCAAATTCAGCTCTTTTTTTTTAAAAAAAAGTTCTTATTTATAGGACAAAAATGAAGCCAAAAAGAAAATAAACCATGTGGGCAACACTAAGTCCCTCCTTGTGGCTTCTGTGGGATTTAGGAGGGTCAGCTGATCAGCAGCAGCTGTGCAGACCTCTTGTTTGCTGGTCTGGAGCTCTCAGGTGCCTGTTAATACAACACCAAAAGGGAAAGACATCGGCACTAGTCTTAGAAAAGCAGGTGTTGCTTCGTTCAGGTCCATGACTGCGCGGTTAAAAGAAAGTCGATATTTTCTAACATAAAAATTGCAATTTTAGATCGAAAAGTTACAATTTTACCTTAAAAAGTTTGATTTTTACAATCAAAACAGACAATTCTACAAAAGTCATGATTTACAACACAAAGTTGGGAATTTTGTTTTCAAAAAACACTGACATTTTTTGTGTTATTGTTTAGGACATAAAGTTGTGATTTTAAATTGAAAAGTTTCACTTTTGTCAAAGTCAATATTTTACAACAAAAAGTTTTAGTATTAAGTTAAAAGAAGAAAAAAATGCAATTTTGTAAAATTCTCAATTTTACCATTAAATTTTGCTTCTATACAAAAAAAGTTATTTTCAAGATAAAAGTGCCAGTTTACTGTTAAATGTCTGAGCATGACGCCGACAACAGTTGTAACTAATAATCAAATAAATAATAAATCAATAAATAATCAATACAGAAACCATCTTACAGTCACAACTGGCCCTTTGGGGGCCCATGTGATGCTGATGTGGCCCCAGTGGAAAGTCTGACACCCTGATTTGAGGCGTAAAGAGATTTTAGTTTCTGCATCCTTCTCACTGAGATAAATCACACGACCGCTCAATGAAGCAACGCTGTGAAGACACGTAGCACAATTCCTCCACAGCCATGTGGGACACTGATGAAGTCAAACAGGAAACCAGTGCTCCTACAAACCAGTGCTCCTGCAAACAGGAAACCAGTGCTCCTACACGATCTTCAGTCATGAACAGACCTGGGATTGCCCACATTTTTTTTTCTCTCTCTCTCTCTCCTGGGCTTATTTTGGTAAATAAATTGATAACAAGACCACAAAAGAAAAATAAGTTATTTTGCTGTTTGTCTGACTTTAACCAGCTACAATCAGATGGTTTTATGAGAAAATAAAACTCAAATGTAAAAAACAGTTCAGAATATAGTAGTTCTCTCTGTCATCTCTGGGGAGCAGTGTAACTCTGAGTTTATAATGGTTCTACTGGGAGCTGAGAGTCTGAGGTTTCTGTAAGATTAGATTAGATTACAAAGAACTTTATTAATTAATTAGGATTAGCAGGGAGTTTGTGAGATGTTAAAAGTTTTAAATTATAGTCCCACATTTATAAAAACTAGAAAAACAGAGACAAGCAGAATAAACGCTGTTGTTCTGAATTCACGAGTGGATTTTTTCTTGGAGCTTCTTCTTGCTAGAATGAGGTCATCCACTGGGAGGAAACGGAGAAAACTGGATACAACCAGGCTAGAACATAAGCCCACAGTTCTAAACGTTATTGAACACAATGATTTATTTCTGTGCCATTACTTCTGAGTCTCTGCTTTGGCAGAGCATTTTGTATTGATCCTAAATTTAACTTCATGTACATGAATGTTTATAAACAGATCTGCTCCAACATCTTAAGTTTCCTCCTGGAGATGTTTTGTCTGTTGCTGTTTGTCTCTGTCAGTTACTGAAGACAGCTTCAGCTACTGAAGACAGTTTCAGCTACTGAAGACAGCTTCAGTAGCTGAAGACAGCTTCAGCTACTGAGGACAGCTTCAGCTACTGAAGACAGCTTCAGTAGCTGATAATGACGTTCAGTTGGGTTGCGATCAGGAACATTTCTGGAAAAAGCTCATGGCGGTAGCTTGTTGCAGCATCTCCGTCAGTTATCACTAGATCCTGAATTTTCCCAAAAAATAATAACAGACAAAAAAAAATCTCAACTTTTTGTAGTAAAATTGTGACATTTGTAAAAGAGAACTTTTTTTTTTTTGTAAAAATCAAACGTTTGTGATATAATAAGTCTTGCAAAATCTGCTGCTTTTGATCATGAAACATTTACTCGTATGGCTGGAAACACATATATTTAATCACAAATCTCAACATTATAAACTTAAAAAAAAAACTGAAATTTTCTCGTTTTAAAACTAAAAAAAAAGAAAAAATTCAGACTTTGTAAAGTGGAAAATATGAACAAAAAAGACTCAAACGTTTGGATTTATAAACCTGCAAATTTGTGAAAAAAAGAAAAAGGGAAATTGTGTCGTCAATGTAAACATTTGGAGAACAAAGAAAAGTCTGAAATTCCGACTTTACAAATATACAATTTATAAATTCTGACTTTATAAACTCTTAAATTTATGGTAAAACAATGAAACAAGTCTAAATTGTCTAGATTTCAGAATAGAACAAAATAGCTTTCTTCTTGCAAATTTTACATTTTATTTTGGAAATTTGGAAGTTTAATTTTTAAAATCTTTTTTTCTCACAAATTGGTGAATTTCTGAAGATTGAGTTTGTGATGGTTTTTTTCTTGAAGTTTAAGCCACACCTCCAGTTTTATTTACATATCTTTTTCCTTAAATGAGGTTTGATGCTGTAAACTAATTAGTAAACCTTTAAACCTTTATGTCATATTTTTTCTGGTCTTGTTGAATATTCAAAGTCATTTTCAGAGTCTTTTGAGTCTGACTCAAATGATAGGGATTACTTTGTGTCAATAACAAGCTTAATTCTGAGCTTACAAAAAAAATTCCCCAAGGCTCCATCTTGGGGCCTCTCATGTTTAACTTCTACATGCTCAGATAATAAACAAGATAAACTACATAACTATGCAGATGACACACAGCTTTATGTAGTCAAACTTTGTTAATGGGCTGGTAGTTTTCTCTTGGAAACTTTCAGTTACAGAGTCAAAAATTCAGAATTCAGTTTGGAAGTCTGAAATTTAAATGATTTTTTTCTAAATTTACATTAATATGCTTAACCTGAACTTGCACGTTAGATTAAAAACTCAAGCCTTTTTTCTTCTTGAGGTGAAAATGTCTGACAAATTCGTAGGTTTACAGTCAGAAGGCCTGGTTTTTCTCTCAGAAATTTGTCAGTTTATGAATTCTGGCATTCCCTGATTTCTCTCAAATTTGAGCTGCCCTAAACTTATCTTTCACAAATTTGCAATTTTATAAAATCAGAAAATCTGGGTTTTTTTCTACAAATTTTCTAGTTTAAATTACTGACTTTTTGTTTCTTGCAAATTTGTAATTTTACCATCAGAAAGTCTGGTTTTCTCAGTTTTCCACAGAAAGACAGTTTTATTACAAATTTCTTTTGTCTGAAATAAATTTGTGAGTTTATAAGTCAGAAAGTCTGAGTTATCTTCCCCAAAATCTGAGTCTGAAACCAGCGGAGTTTTCACTTGCAAATTTGCAAGTTTATAGTCTGATACCGACTTTCTTTTTTCTCACACATTTATGACTTTACCAATTCTGAAATTCAGTTTTCTCAGAAATATGAGTTCAACTTCATAAGTCAGATATTTTTTTTGTCAAAAATGTGTTTGTGTTTCTGAATTTTCTTTTTAAAAATTTGTGAATTGACGGTCTACAACAACAAGATAAGCTACCGTAACTATTCAGATGATACATGGCCTTAAATTACCATGTCACATGTGACTACGAACCCGTACGAGCGTTTCAGTTGAACAGAAACAAAACTGGAGTAGTTATTTTTGGACCCAAAGAAGAGTGATTACAGCTTCAGTCATGATAGTTTTTCTGATTTTCTTTGCATTTACTGTACGTATTTGTTTTATTCTTTTTTATGATGTAAAGCAGTTTGAGTTGCCTTGTTGTTGAAATGTGATATGCAAATAAACCTGCCTTTCCTCAGTTTCAATGATGAATATTTGTGGAGAAATAAAAGAGCTGGCTTCATTTCTAGCCTCCTAAATAATAACATTTAATAACTTGACTGAAATCTGCAAAATCTGTGAGTTCATGAAGTGAGAAATTTCTGTTCTTTTTACCCGTTTTTATATGCTTTTACCCCGTCACCACTGCATTTTTATTTGGTTCAACTTGAATTTGAACTTTAGATTCACAAAAATATTCTGTTTTTCTTCTTAAAGCGTAACAGATTAATTACATCCCTCAAACAGAATCATACGCAGGAAGCCCAAGAAACCTACAAATGACGCTTTTCCACAAGTCACATTCAGATTGTCCTCTAATATGACTGAACTGAATACATATAATGTATGCACTACTTCTCTATTTGTTTCTTTGGTTAAATGTCTGTAACTGGTGCTTGATTGTTACTTTCTAACATTAAATAAACTCTGCCCTTGGCCCCGACACGCTGATCCGTCCTTTAAGTCAGTGCATTTGAATGGAAAATTCCTCCAGACTGTAATGGTGGAAACTCTTGTTATGATGGCGTCTATAAAAAAAATAGGCTGCTGAAAGTCGGTGAAAGTTCACGGAGCAAAACAAGGAGTTCTCATCAGATCCAAAACAGCCTGCGGGAACAACACAAGGCTGGAAACATCAGATGATCCTGATCGTGTTACAGAGCAAACAGCTGTGGAGCTAGAAAGAGGGTCATGGCTGCCAAAACTAACTCCGCTTCATGACTTTTAATCACCAGCTCCAACAAACACATTTAGAGCCACTGTTTTCTGTTCAATTCAACTTTATTTATATATTATAGTAAGCGTCTTTTTCAGCCTGTCTCAGCAGCTTCCACCTCTGGCTGCACATCAGCATACATTCCCTGTTGGGGCTGCTAATGGATGCATCGACAGGATCCAGGATTACAGAAAGCGATGACTTTCAACACAGATTTATTGTGTCATGAACACTGACACCTCTTTCAGAGTTCAAGAATCCTGATCATCCTGCTACCGAGATGCCACAAACTAACGTACCAGAGGACAGTTATGTAATCACACAGAGACAAAACGTGTTGTTGACAACTTCAGCATTGCAGTATTAAACGTTTCTGTTCTAAAGGAGAGAAACGTTGTATGGAAATAACAAAAAAAAAAATCTTTAAATTTGATTTGTGTTTCTTAATTTTGTCTGTGTGTGTGTGCAATGCTATAACAAAATAAATAAATAAAAATCACCAAATTAAAGCAGAAAACATTTTTTTAAATTTCCAAATCACATGTTAAAAGTGAGCTTTCGTTCAGTTCATTTCTGGTTTCTGCCGGCTCCGACTGTAACAGCAGTGAGTCAGTGTGGCGTTGATAAAAAAAAAAAAAAAGCTTTTTCACCATTTTTTGTTATTTTCTGCTGACGTTTTCTGCTACCCACCTGCTTACTGACACTGCTGATGAGTCCAAATGTATTGAACAATAACTCCCCCAAACTAGACATACTTCAACTCTTTCTATCAATCTAGTGTGTTCTTATGGTTTCAGTTCACAATGAAAGT
Organism: Arrhamphus sclerolepis; assembly: GCA_037176975.1. Taxonomy (NCBI): domain Eukaryota; kingdom Metazoa; phylum Chordata; class Actinopteri; order Beloniformes; family Hemiramphidae; genus Arrhamphus; species Arrhamphus sclerolepis. The sequence continues at coordinate 12,564,846 of JBAMYA010000002.1, forward strand.
CATCTGAAGGCCTTTTAGGACATACATAGAAGGTTAAAAAAAAAAAAAAGATAATCCATATAATGTCATTTCAATTTAAATAAATAAATAGTTAAACAAAAAAAACAGACACAAAAAATCAACAAAAACACAACAAATTTCATGGATTTTTCACTTCAGTTTACGAGCAAATGTGAGGAGAAAACTCCAGAGAATCTGCGTCCACGCTAATTAAAACACCTTTAAAAAAACAAGCAAACAAACAAAAAACTTTATTTAACCAGGCGCGTCAACTCAGCCTTCGTATCCACAATTAGCGCAGAAATAAAATTAGCTCTCTTCATTTGTAGCCAAAATAAAATCACATATGTACCTCATGCGTTCAGATCTAGTGGGTTTCCTTTCAAATTTGTGAGTTTATAAACCTACAAAAGTCTTGGTTTCCTGTTGACAGTGTGTAACTTTATAAATGCGGGTATTCTAAAGGCCCATTTGTACTCCACTGTTGTATATTCGTATATCCGTCTGCTCCAAATGTCGTTTCCGTGACTACTCCTTTTTAACTCTGTGTTATTTCCATTTGTATGGTTGTTTAGCAACACGTCCACCGGGGGCAGTGAAGAGTCACATTACTGGCATCTACAAATGTACCAAGTGTCGAGGAGGTTGGAATGTATCGCTACAAAAATTTTTTTTCTCTAACGTTACTGATGTGTGAAATTGATGATGGATGTCATTCTCAGTATTTTTGCGGAAGTCCGCACAGAACATTTGACCACGTATATAATTTTGCACAAGCTCCTCAATGTTTTCAGCTACTTTCGATCAGAAAATTCTGTATTTCTTTTGTTTTCTTGTATTTGGTTCACAACTGACTCGCTCAGCTCACTACTGCCCCCTAGACTTCTGGTTGTATTGCTCAGTCTCATCAGTAATATCAAACATCCAGGGCTACGTACCAAAAAACGGACAAAGTAAATGACGGAAGGTTCTATCTGTATCTGTTTCAAATGTAGTAGCAGAGTTTTAAAGTCAAAAATTCAGAATTCAGTTTGGTACCAGTAATGTGACAGTTTGGAAGTCTGAAATTTACATTATTTTTTTTCTCAAATGACATTAATATGCTGTTGTACTCGATCAGCTAGCTGTTTATTTTTCTATCTTAACTTGAATTTGGACTTCAGATTAAAAACTCAAATCTGTTTTCTTCTTGAGGTGAAGATGTCAAAAATTTGCAAGTTTACAGTCAGGAGGACTGAGTTTTCTCTTTGAAATTCACAAATGTCAAAGAGAAATTTCAGTCAGGACCTGACTCCCCCACCCGAAGGTGGAGGGTGGTTACCCTTTCGTCCACTGGGGTAAAACCCAACGTACAGGCACCAAGGTGGGAGGCAATAAGTCTGCCCACACCAGCTCGGCGCCTCTCACCCAGAGCAACTCCAGAGTGGAAGAAATGAATTTCCTCTACGGGTGGCTGGACTCTCCCTTAGAGATAGGGTGAGAAGTTCAGTCATTCAGGAGGGGCTCAGAGTAGAACCACTGCTCCTCTGCATTTTACGAATTCTGAAATTTCCCATTTCTCCACAAACCTGAGTTGTCTGAAATTTTTTATTTACCTCTACAAATTTGTGGGTTTATAGTCTGATGTTGACTTAAATCCGTTTTACAGTCGGAAATTCAAATTCAAAAATACTTTATTAATCCCTGAAGGGAAATTCTAATGAATTTATGAATTCTGAAATTCAGTTTTTCCGTATTTTCTCAAAATTTTGTTTATACATCAGATTTTTTCCCCCTGCATAGTAGTGAGTTTATTAAGTGTAAAACTAAGATTTTTCTTTCAAATTTGTGAGTTTACAGTCTGATATTGAGTTATTTCTCACACGTTTTACTAATTTGGGGTCACACAGCCTCCAGACAGCCAGAGATGGCCCTGGTTGCTGGTTTATTGCTGGTTTTCTGCATTTATTAATTATTAATGGTTTCCTCGCATTTCCTGGCCCACAGCATTATTCACCTTTAAATCTGAGGACTTCATCGCCTAGAGATGACTTGTCGTAAATAGGCGCTATTTAAATAAATTGAATTGAATTGAATTGAAAATTCATCCAGACCTCCAGCTTCTGTATCTTAATCTCATCTCCAGGTTAGTTTCTGTATCTCCATCTCATCTCCAGGTTAGTTTGTGTACCTCCAGATCATCTTCAGGGTTAGTTGCTGCATCTCCATCTCATCCCCAGGTTAGTTGCTGCATCTCCATCTCATCTCCAGGTTAGTAGCACGATCTCCATCTCCCCAGGGTAGTTTCTGTATCTCCAGTTAGTTGCAGTATTTCCATCTCGCCTCCAGGCTTCCGTGACTCATGTTTCGGTGTGTTTACCAGAATCGGCCGTTTTCCGTTTATCCCCTAACTTCCTGTCTCTCATCCGCGGGGCATGCCTCGCATTCTAGCCGTCACGCAGTGTCCACGCGCCGCTTCCGAGCGCTGATTGGTCGGAGGCGACACAAACAAAGGATTTCGACCAATCAGGGCCGTGCTCACGCGCCGAGCCTCGCCGTCCACCCCGGCTGCTCGTGCTCAGCGGAGGCTCGTCATATAAAACCTCCTCCGTCTTTGTTTACAGCAGAAAAGCTCGGTTAGGTTTGGTGAGTGAACGCTTGTCTGTGTCGGTGCTGACGCCAGCAAACATGGTGGCCATGACCAAGAGGCTGAAGACCTTCCAGGTCTGCTTTTCGGATCCCTGTAAGACCTTTTACTGCGGCGGCGACACGGTGTCCGGACACGTCCTGGTGGAAGTTAACGAGAACACGCGCGTGTCCGCCGTCAAAGTTCTAGCCGTGGGGTCCGCTAAGGTGGAGTACGCCAAAGGCAAGCAGCGGTGCCGACAGCAGGCGGAGTACCTCCGGTACGAGGAGGTCCTGAGGCTGCCCGACCAGGCCACAGGTACGGTTCTGGGTCTGGAGGGTCATGGTTCTGGAGAGTTAGGTTTCTGGGTCTGGCTCTGGAGGGCCAAGTCAGGGTTGTGGTTCTGAAGGGCTCCCCCTTCAGTATTAAACAGTTGAAGACTCCAAGAAGAAATCTGTATAGATCTGTGAATCTAAAGTTTGAATTAACTGAATAAGAGATAAACCAGTGTGCTCGTTTTTCATTTTCTAATTCCATTTCAACCTTAAATCTTTACGTTTGCGTTTAATTATACTCTTAATTCCTGTTCTCTTGTCTAGTTTTTCCTTTAGTCCTTTTGGAACCAAATATGAGCCATAAACATGGAAAAAAAGTTGAAATTTAACTTAAATGTTGTTAACTGATGTCATAGAATCATTAGATCTAAGTGTCTAATATGGAGTAAAAACTCTTTTTATCTATTCAATTTGCAATTAAAACTTGAACAGCAAGTTTGAGGGGGACACAAAATTTAAATTTATAATTTTACACATTTGCAAGACAAAAGTGTGACTTTGAGACTTGATAACGAGGATTTCAGAAACAAACACGTGACTGAAGCAAGTTTAGGGACTTCCCTTTTAACGTGTTTTTTTTTTTCTCTTCACAGCTGATGACGGCACCGTGATTTTGAGACCTGGCAACAAATACCAGTACAAGTTTGCATTCGAGCTTCCTCAGCAGGGGTAAGGCAGAGCTGAGGTGCTTTTATTGTAACTCAGGGGTAGGGAACCCTGGTCCTGGAGAGCCGTAGTCCTACATGTTTTAGGTGTATCCCTGTTTCAACACAACCATGATAAACATGACTGTGTCATTGGCAGTGATGTGCAGACCTTGGTAACAAGCTGATGATGCGTCCTAATTACAATCAGGTGTGTTGAAACAGGGATACACCTAAAATATGTAATTCTACGGCTCTCCAGGACCAGGGTTCCCTACCCCTGTTGTAACTGATGTACGTGATTTTTTTGGGTTTTTTTTGTGTGCCCGTTTTTAATGTTCTTGTCCTTTTTAAACACGTCTGCAGCCAGCTGGTGTCATCCTACAAGGGCAAGTTTGGCTACGTTCACTACCATGTTAAGGGTCTGCTGGAGCGGCCGCAGCAGGCCACCCTGGAATGCAAGAAGAGCTTTGAGGTGGAGGAACCTCTGGATGTCAACACACCAGACCTGCTGGTGAGTTACCCAACATGCAATGCAAAGAGGAAACAATACCAGAAGTGAGGGAAGAGGACTGTAGTCATAAACACATGTAATGTGACTAATTATACGCAATTAATATTACATAAGAAGAATTTTTTTGCCCCCCAGTTACTACCGATACATGAGCGAAAAACTAAGAAAAACAAGTATGATCAGGATATGATGAATGATGAAGATATCATTCTTGCCACAGGCTGTTACTTACAAGGCTTTAGTAACATTTAGAATAATTAATAATTTTTATATTTTTATTAGTGGTTATGCAGTTATTTGAAAGTTGTCCTGTTCCTGAACAGTTGAATCCTTGTAAAAGTTTCTAAATTTCAGATTCTTATTGGCATAAACAGAATAAACAAAAGCAATTTTCTGGTTGTAACAAAGTATTTTGTATTGACTAACAGTACTAAGTGTCTTTATACATCCCAAGATTCAGGCCAAAATGATCATCTTTGAGCCACATTCAAAAGTTTAATCGGCCTTTGATTGAATGGCCTCAGACTAGTTGGTTTTATCCATTTTTTGTCATCGATTTTTTTATTCTTTGTCTCCATTTTCTTTTTTAATTGGAAAGAAAGCTGAAGCAATGTAACGGGTAACAGTGGGGAATGCTGGAAAAGTCAAACTTGAATTTTGAAGTCCTCAATTAGTTGATAAACTTTTTGAAAACTCATCATTGTCAACCAAGTTTTGTTTTTAAAGTCCAAAATTAAAAAGTAGCTATTCTGGTATTGCGGGCTGAACTGACCTCCATCTTGTTGCTTCTTTTCAGTCTCCTACAGGTGGCATGAAGGAGAAGAAGGTCAACCTGATGTTCATTCCTGACGGACAAGTGTCCCTCAACGCAAAGATCGACCGCCAGGGCTTCTGTGAAGGCGAGGACATCTACATCAACGCCAAATTTGAGAACACGTGCTCCCGAATCGTTGTCCCCAAGGCTGCCATCATCGCCAAGCACACCTACCAGGCCAACGGCCGCACCAAAGTCTTCCGTCAGAAGCTGTCCTCAGTGCGGGGCAACCACATCATCTCTGGCATGTGCGACGCTTGGCAGGGAAAGACCATCCGGGTGCCGAAGATTAAGCCGTCCATGTTGGGTTGCAACATCATCCGGGTGGAGTACGCGCTCATGGTGAGTTCTCGTGCTGATTCCAGTTTTATTTTGTTTTCTGTTTTTTTCGTTGGTCCTCTTGAGACCTGAAAAGCTTTTCTAATGTGTTGGTCTTTTCCCCCCCAGATTTACGTCCATATCCCTGGCACAGACAAGTTGATCTTGGAGTTGCCCCTGGTGATCGGTACCGCCGGGCTAGGTAGCCGTAGCAACAGCGTGAGCAGCCAGGAGGGTTCAGTCAGCAACGCCTCCCAAAGCTGGGTGTCCCTCAGGATGCCATCCGAACCCCCAAGCTACTGTGACGTGACCCGAGACTGCCGCCTGGACCAGCCCCTCACGCCCCTGCTAGACGACTTTGACGGCGAGGACAGCCCCATCTTCATGACCACATCCAGCTTCCCTTTCCCGCCACCGCCCGTGTACACCGAGGTAAGCCCCTCTGACGTTGCCTAGCGGTTAGATCATTCCATCACCCGTTTCAGGTTTTGTTTTGGCAGACACTTCATTTTATCTGGCATCCAAGAGCTAGAACTAATTAGAACATTTATGAGGGAACGTTAGATGCAGTTCTGACATCAAAAAGTGGAATAACTGAGGTGGAGAGCAGCTGGTTTATGTCAGAAAGTCACGATTTAGCAAACATTTGTAAAAGATATTGCAACAAAAGGTGCATATTTTTGTTTAAACTCAAAAATTATTTCCCAAGAAAAAAATTGCGATTTTTTGTTCCAAAAGCTTCAAATTTATGATAAAGATTGTGAGAAGAATTAACTCATTAAGAAAAATGTGCTATTGTGAAATTGTTTTTTCTCACAAAAAAAATTAAATTAGCAATTTTACTAGAAAGAAATGTGGTTTTAGTGAAAAAGTTTCAATTTCATCTTAATAAAAGTTGCAAATTTTGCGAAATTTGAGATTTTACCACCGAGTACCAGAACTAACGAGAAATCTGACAACACTGCTGTTTCAGAATGCAAAGAATAACTGGTAACTATGGTGATGATGTAGAGTTTGACAAACCTGGTCTCATCCATCTCAAACATTCTTGTCTTCCAGACGGAGGAGGAGTACAACGGGAACGCCCGCATGCTGCCAGTCTGCTGAGCAACGTTCCTGAATCATAACGAAAAACGTCCTAACTCCAGCTGATGTGCGTTTAGGGAGGAGTTACGCCAGGACTGTGGAGGTGGACAGAAACACTTTCATCTACGGTCATGCTTCTTCCCCTGTGCCGACTGGGCCTCCCGTCCTGTTTGGACCACGAGCCTGGTCGTCTTCGCCACTTCGCACGCTCTACATTTCTGAATATAAGCTGTCAGTGTGTCTATTCAAAGACACCTTCAAGACTCCAGAAGCTGACGCTTCGTCATTCCAGTCTAACCCCTGAACCTCTGAGTGACTTCACGGCCGGAACTGTCCGGTTCCTGTCTGGTTTCCGTCCGGTTTTCAGTGCTGTTGGGAGCAATGGGATGGGACGCTGACGAACTTGAATCAGCGTCTGTTTTTCTCTATATACCAGTGTTTGAGACGTCATTATGCCTGTATTTTATTGCACTTTTTGATTGCATTTTGCTCTACTACTGCTGATGACAGTTTTGGTTTTAATGTTGCTGATATCTAAAATCCCATATATGATTTCTTGACGAGCACCTGGGATGTTTGGCTGTAATTTCTCGTCCCTGCGATCATATATTTTCAATGTGCTCGGATGTTTTATTTTAAGCACCTTATGTGACGAAACCTTTTATCTGACCAGTAGTTGTCTCTGACAGCATTCCAGGCAGATTTTTCTTTTTCTTCTTCAGTTTCTGTTCCTTCAGGGCCCAAAGAAAATATCTAAGACTGATTTCTGAGAATGTGTACTTGCAATGTGCTCATGATGTATAAAGTATTTTTGTATGAAACCCTATGGGTTGGATTTTTTTTCTAAATAAAAAAAATTGAATTGTCCATAATGTCTGCTTTTGTGTGTTCACTAGATGTCCTAATGTTGGTATCCACACTGTCAAGGACAGTGCTGGAAGGTTCATGAAGGTGTGTGTGTGTGTGTGTGTGGAGGGGGGGGTACGTTAAAATGGCTGAAGAACAAAAAAGGTTTTGGAGGATCTTCCACAAGCTGAAGTAGAAAGTCCAATATCCTCAATAAATTGGAGCAACGCTGTGGGAAGAACAGACCAGAACTCCTCTGAAACCACATGAGCGAAGAAGCAGGAACTTTGTTTGTTTTTTTTTGTACATTTTCACCTTAACATTTCAGCTGAATCTGAGAGAAGACAGGAAGTGGATTTTACTGTTGTGTAACAGACTTGCTGCCTCAGCTGTAAAAGTTTAAATATCCTTCCTCTGTGATTGGTGTTAGTTCATGAAAACTAACATGGATCTGCAGTACCGTCTCACCGATAACAGCCGGGACTCTCTTCTCTGGGCCGGAGTCATGTGACCACAGGACGAATATCTGCCATCTGTATGTCCATCTGAGACGAGCTCCAGAGACGGACGTGTTGTTTGTGTTCTCAGTTCATATAAGGCTTCCTCTCTGAGAAGCGGTTTCAGGTTACATTTGTGGAAGTAGCAGAGTACAAACTGTTTCCAGACGAACCACTGAGCCCACGTAGCCGACCTCCCTACAGAGCCTTCTTTCTTTCTTTCTTTCTTTCTCTTCTTCCATTCTTTTTCTTCTTTCTACTGTAGAGCAACCCTGTATCTGTAGAACAGGGGTCTCAAACTCAATTTACCCAGGGGCCACTTGAGGCCGAGTCTAGGTGAGGCTGGGGCTGCATCAAGTACTACTTACATTATTGAATTTAATCTCAAACGTAGCCTACACTGAGTAAGTAAAGTAAGTAATTAAACACATACATGAATTGTTTGGCTCTGACAGCTCAACCAAACTATTAGTTTTGGTGATTTTATTCTTTTGAGAGTGTATGTAAATGGGACCTTTGTGTTAAGAACAGACATATTCTTAATTATCTTATCCAAGTTTCTGTTAATCACAGAAAGAAACTCCTCCAAACAACATTACACCTGGTTAGTTTTTAGAAATTGCAGCAAAAGCCGAATGCGTTTAATCTTTAACTATATTCTGCTAAGGCTGAGTTAAATGTATAAAATTAAGGTTGCAAGAAAATTTAGTTTGTTAATTTTAAGTTGCATCTTCTTAATGCATCTTGTTTTTGTCTTGAATGAAAGAAATGTTGTCATTTTTTCTATTTTCATGTACAAAAATACGCATAAAACTCCCCAAATTGCACCACATTGTTTGTGATAAGTTGCCATAAAATGAGGCATTTTTGATCACAACAACAACAACAACAAAAAAGGGAGATGAAGAAAAGAAAACCCAACCTGATCCTCCACGACGAACTGAAAACTGCTGCTGAACTATCTAAGAACATGTGGATCAGTTGTGTTGATTAGCTAACTGTTAGTTACCGTGTTCTATGGGAAAGTTACCAGTCTGCTGAATAAAATGGGACCTGACTTTCGCTCGATGGGAATCCGCAGTTCTGACAAGCTGGCGTGAAGCTAAGTTTTTTTTTATTAATTTCATTTTTGATTTACACAAAATATCATGCTGCGGGCCGCAAATAGCCCTAGGGCCTCGGGTTTGGGACCCCTGCTCTAGAACAACCCTGTTATTGTAGTGCAACCCTGTTACTGTAGAACAACCCTGTTACTGTATTGCAACCCTGTTACTATATTGCAACCCTGTTTTTATCTGGCTAAATAAAGGTTATGATTATTATTATTATTATCATTTTATTTATTTTATTATTATCCTTGCTACAGTAGTACAACCCTGTTACTGTAGAGCAACTCTGTTACTGAATTGCAACCCTGTTACTGTATTGCAACCCTGTTTTTATCTGGTTAAATAAAAGTTATTATTATTATTATCATTTTATTTATTTTATTATTATCCTTGCTACAGTAGTACAACCCTGTTACTGTAGTGCAACCTTGTTATTCCAACTGCAGTAATATGGCTGCATGTAACGGGGTTGTTAACTATGGAATGTATTATTACTGTTAGCAACAAGGACAGACTTAGTTATTATGATATATATCAAAAACTAATATGTCTTACTAATATAAATAACAGGATTGGGTTAGTTAGAGTGACAAACTCAATCAAAGCTGAAAAGATTGGAAAAATATGAAAAATAGATGAGAGGACTTACCTCAGGTCCACCCATGCTGTTAGCATATGTTTGAGGATATCATTTCCTAAGTGTCATGTAACTCACTTTTTTTTCCATCCCACTACCATGTTGAAAGGGGTTCAGTAACAGGGTTGTGTTGTTAGACACAACTTTAGGGGATCATTTTTATTATTTAAAATACGTTGATTAAAATAATTGCTTTTTTAATGGTTACATTTAACATGCAAATTTATCATCAAGAAGATGGAACAAGAGAAAAAAGACATTTCAGGGGATTCCTGTTATTTGTTTGGATTTTAGATCATGTCAAGGAACATATTTTCTTAAAACTATATTTAAATTTTATTTCCATATGTATAATCTCCATAACAAGTCAATGTTTAGTACGTAGATTATTTGAAACGTTATTGGTGGAACACAAAATGTCCTCAAATTTTGGAACGTTCTAGCTACGATTGCTGTTTCTTTTTCTACTTAGCCAGCTAGCAATATTACAAAGTGGTAAAAGCTAGCAGGATAAAAACTGCGGCAGGCTAAAGTTGAAACTAGATTACTTCATGTTGTTTCTTTAAATTTTCGTGGTTCTAGTGGCTAACTATTCCTTCTTTTGCTTTGCTGCTGTTGTCGTCATTCCTTATCACTAATAGCATAATTAGCTAATTAGCAGTAAAAGCTTTACTGTCCCTACTTTTTTTTTAAATGCAAATCTGAAAATCAAGAACATACATTAATGAATAAGATTAAGTTGAAAAAACATGAAATATGATTATTAAATCAGGAATCAGAGCACAACTTAAGGGGATAAAAGAGAGACTGCAAGGTGAAGAAAATATGTCGAAGATAATTGAGGCTTCAGAGATGTTGGAGTAGATCTGGGTATAAGGTTCTGCTCTCCTCATGAGAACTGGACCAGAACCATGTGCTCTAGTTTGCTACAGAATAATGTCTTTAGTACAAACTCAGTGTTGGGACTTCATGCAGCCAGAGAACAGTGCAGGTTTTTCCTCCCAGACATTTTCTCTGCTCTGCATTACTGACGTTCTCCAGCAGCTGAGAGTTGCAGATAAGGTAAATGTTTATCTTTGAGGCAGTTTATGACGAGGGTTGGGCTTCGCTGCTGGTTCAGCGCCCAAGAATGAAAAACACCAAGCAGTGCTGCTGCAGGATTATAAACCAGGCATGGAGAAAGTACAGGGAGCTGGGAAGAAGTCAAACCGAGGTCAGACCGAGGTTTCTCGCTGTACTTTCTTTTTTAGACTTCACATCAGGTTTCATTTGAGTTCTGTGGTTTGTTGCATCATGCCATTATTGTCACCACAACTCCAAAACAACTTCTGAGAAGTGAAAACTTCCCTACACCTGACAGGTTTGTTGGGACAGTAAAACCTTTACTATCTGCTCAGATCACACTGGTATAACTGGTAGTTACTGCTGTTAGAAGAACCTGGACTCTCCACTGCCACATGCTCTGATGAATCCATTCTAAGCCTGGATAAACAGAAGAGCTGTGTCATGAAGGAGATCTAACGTTAAAAAAAGAAAAATAAACCAGTTCTACTTTCAAACTTCTAACATTACACAACCAAGACAAAGCCTCCATCCACCCATCTTCTTCCGCTTATCTGGGGTCGCAAGGGCAGCAGCCTAAGCTGGGAAGCCCAGACCTCCCTATCCCCGGCCACTTCTTTCAGCTCAACTGGGGGCGGGATCCCAAGGCCTTCCGAGGCCAGCCGAGAGATGTAGTCCCTCCAGCGTGTCCTGGGCCTTCCCCAAGATCTCCTCCCAGTGAGATGTGCCCAGAACATCCCCCCAGGGAGGTGTCCAGGAAGCATCCTGACCCGATGCCTGAGCCACCTCATCTGGCTCCTCTTGATGTGGTGGAGTAGCGGTTCTACTCTGAGCTCCTCCCAGATAACCAGGGTTCTCATGCTATCTCCAAGGGAGAGCCCGGCCACCCTGTAGAGGAAGATCATTTTTGGCGACTTGCACTCATGATCTCGTTCTTTCGGTCATCAGCCAAAGCTGGTGACCATAGGTGAGGGTAGGAACATAGGTCGACTGGTAAATTTAGAGCTTCGCCTTCTGCCTCAGCTCCTTCTTCACCACAGCAGTCCAGCGTAACGTGATAAACAACGTTATAAACAGAATCGTGACAAAGGGCAGCCTCACCGGAAATGAATTCAATTTACTGCCGGCAATGTGGACCAAACTCTGGCACCAGTCATACAGAGACAGGATGGCCTGTACAAGGGAGTCTGGTGCCCCATACTCCCGAAGCACCCCCCACAGGATTCCCCGGGCGACACGGTCAAATGCCTTTTCCAAGTCCACAAAATGTAGACTAGTTGGTGAACTCCCATGCTCAATCCAAGACTCCAAAGACGGTATAAAACTGGTCCACTGTTTCACGACTGGGATGAAAACCACACTGTTCCTCCTCAATCCGAGATTTGACTATCCGACACACCCTTCTCTCTGGGACCCTTGAATAGGCCTTCCCAGGCAGGCTGAGGAGAGTGATCCCCCTATAGTTGGAGCACACCCTCCAGTCCCCCTTTATGAAGAAGACCACCACATCAGTCTGCCAATCCAGGGGTACTGTCCCTGGTGTCCACGCGATGCTGCAGAGGTGTGTCAACCAAGACAGCCCTACATCATCCAGAGCCTTGAGGTACTCTGGACGGATCTCATCCACCCCTGGGCCTTGCCACCGTGCAGCGTCTTGACTACCTCAGCGACTTCGGCCCCAGAGATAGAAGAGCCCCCCCATGAGTCCCCAGACTCCACTTCCTCATCGGGAGACATGTCGTTGGGATTGAGGAGGTACTCCCTTCACCGATCCAGAACATCCCAAGTTGAGGTCAGCAGCTCCCCACCCCCACTGTACACAGTGTTGATGGAACACTGCTTCCTCTTCCTGAGATGATAGACCAGAATCTTGTCGAAGCCATTCAGAAGTCGTTCTCCATGGCCTCTCCAAACTCCTCCCACACTTGAGTTTTTGCCTCAGCGACTGCCGAAGCCATGCTCCGCTTGGCCTGCCAATACCTACCAGCTGCCTCTGGAGTCCCACAAGCCAAAAGGGCCCAGTGTCCACTGGCAGGTTCGGGAATTTCCACCACGACAGGGACCAACAACCTTATGGCCACAGCTCCAGTTGGTCGCCTCAACAATGGACGCACGGAACAGAGCCCTTTCGGACTCATTGTCCCCCACCTACCTCGGGACATGGTTGAAACTCTGCCGGAGATGGGAGTTAAAGCTCTTTCTGACTGGGGACTCTGCCAGATGTTCCCAGCAGACCCTCACAGTACGTTTGGTCCTCCCAGGTCTGACGGGCAGCCTCTACCACCATCTGAGCCAACTTACCACCAGGTGATGATCAGTTGACAGCTCCCCCCTTCTCTTCACCCAAGTGTCCAAGACATGTGTCTGGAAGTCCGATGATGTGATTACAAATTCGATCAATGAACTGTGGCCTAGAGTGCCCTGGTACCAAGTGTACATGTGGACACTCTTATGCTTGAACATGGTGTTCATTATCGACAATCCATGACGAGCACAGAAGTCCAACAACAAAACACCACTCGGTTTCAGATCAGGGGGGTCGTTATTCACAGTTCACACCCCTCCAGGTCCTGGTGTTGTTGCCCACGTGAGCATTGAATTCCCCTAGCAGGACAATGGAGTCCCCAGAAGGAGCACTCTCCAACACTCTGTCCAAAGACTCCAAAAAGGGTAGGTACTGTTCGGTGCATAAGCACAAACAACTATCAGGACCCGTAGCCCCCCCCTCCTGAAGGTTGAGGGAAACTGCCCTTTTCTCCACTGGGGTAAACCCCAACGAACAGTCACCAAGCCAGGGGGCAATAAGTATGCCCACGCCAGCTTGGCGCCTCTCATCCAGAGCAACTCCAGAGTGGAAAAAAGTTCAGCTCTTCTCAAGGATATTGGTTCCAGAGCCCAGGCCGTGCGTCGAGGTGAGTCCAACTATATCTAGTCGGAACCGTTCAATCTTGTGCACCAGCTCAGGCTCCTTCCCTGCCAGAGAGGTGGCTTTCCACATCCCTAGAGCTAGTTTCTGCAGCTAGGGATCAGACCACCAAGGTCCAGGCCTCTGGCCACCACCCAACTCACAAAGCACCCAACCTCTATGTTACCCTTTCTGGCTGAGCCAGCCCCATGGGCAAAGGCTCGGCCACCAGGCGCTCACTTCTGAGCCCCACCTCCAGGCTTGGCTCCAGAGGAGAGCCCCAGTGATCCACGTCCAGGCAAGGGAAACTTGGTTCCAAAGTTAGTCATTGTCAAAGGAATCTTATGAGCCACACTTTGTCTGGTCCCTCCCCTAGAAACCTTTTTGCCATGGGTGACCCCACCAGGACATGAACCCCCCAGCAACATAGCTCCTAAGATAATTGGGAGGCACTAACCCCTCCACTGCGATAAGGTGGCAGCTCATGGGGGGCATGACAAAGCCTTAAAGCAATAAAAACACCCACACAACAGACACACAACCTCAGATCGACCAGGAAAGAGAAAATAAAAGGTGTAAACCACCTGGGATCCCTGATAGAAAAAAGGAACACATCTCTGATGAGCAATAACTTCATAAATCAGCATCATCAACCTCTTACAACCTGAAGACTGTTGCAACACTGCAGGAACACACCTTGAGTTGACTCACTGACTGTGACACTGTTTTTTTTAAATGTTTTTATTCTGAGATCTTTAGAGGACTTGACACAACATGTTCTGTCTTCAGCGTGAGGCCTTTCCTGTGAGTGTAGAAGTCGTAAACAGCTGGAGATGGTCTCTTCATCCTAGATCTGTTTGTTCCAACTGGAGAGGCTATGATTCACACGGGAAGTTCACTGTGCTGACCAAGCAGGTCTGGTATGAGGCGCACTGTGACATAAGACTGCCATGTATACAGAATCATAGCAGTTGGTATTCAGGTCAAGTCAAGTCTAAATGTATAAATAGCACGTTTTAAACAAGAAGCTGACCACTGATGTAAAGCAACTAATGTCAGTAATAAATATTAAACTAAGAGCAATAAACCCGATGCAAATTGGTGAAATTGGTCAACTAAAAAGACAATCTGCAAAAAAAAAAAAAAACCAACATAATAGTCAAAATACATAACCAAAAAAGGAGCAGTTCTAACATTAAAAGGTAAACTGTTTCACTGAAAATGCTCTCCACCGTTTTTCAGTCTAGACCTGGGAATATCCAGGAGCAGCTGGTTGGTGGACCTCAAAACTCTGACAGAGGCTTCACCAGTTCACACAGGTCAGGTGGTGTTCAGCCTTTGAGACAGTTTAAAACAAGTAATAAATTCAAACTGGATCCTGAAATTAACATGAAGCCAGTGTAATCTGGCCAGAACAGGAGTGATCAGATCTTTTTTTTTCCCTGTCAGTTCAGTCCAGTTCAAGATAAAGAGAGGTACAAAATTATACAAAGATCTGGTATAAAAATATATAAATATCAGAGGTCAGAGGTTTGGACTGCAGGTCGGCCATGCCAGCAGGCATCCCACAGTAGCATGCAGTGGACAGGTACAGTAAACACCATGATGGTCAGAAGATGGAAGGTTTGGGAGGCGAGGGGGAGCACAACATCACCATGACAGCAACTGAAAAAGGAGAGGAGAGAAGAGAGCGAGACTACGCTGATTCTATCAATTGATTCAGGACAATCTGAGACTGAGATCAGACAGACCATGTGAAGACGCTCAGTGGTCAAAGGACTCCACCCAGCAGCCTAGGCATATAGCAGCATAACCAGGAGGTGGTCTAAGAGACTACAGAGTTAAAGACTTTTTGTCAGAACTTGAGCCACCACATTTTGTACAACCTGTAAGTGGTGCAGTTACAAGTTACATCTGGGATGTGTGGAAAATTTCACATTGCAGCTTATACTGTAAAAAAGAAAAAAAAAGTTTTTTTTTTCATAAAATCTCAAAACCTTGTGTTGTAAATGCACAACTTTTGTATAACTATGTTTTTGTAAAAATCATCCATTTCTATTGTAAAATGGTGACTCACAAAATCTCAACTTTTTAAACTTGATGTTGTAACTTTTTGCCATCAAATAGTGAATTTTGCAAAATTGCAACTTTTTAAAATAAAATCATAAAGTTATGTCCTAAAATCACAAATATTTGTTGTAAAATCAAACATTTTTCAATGCGACAACGTAATTATATTTTAATTTTGTGTATAAAAAATGGCTAAATTGATAAAAATCACAACATTTTAAGTTAAATCACAATGAAATGTTTTTGACATCAGACTTTTGATCATTGACTCTGCTGAAAGGACTCTGTTGGAGGGTGAAAGGGGAGGAGCTTAAACAGCACCTGAGTCTACCTGT
This sequence comes from Arrhamphus sclerolepis, assembly GCA_037176975.1. NCBI lineage: Eukaryota > Metazoa > Chordata > Actinopteri > Beloniformes > Hemiramphidae > Arrhamphus > Arrhamphus sclerolepis. The sequence continues at coordinate 12,580,623 of JBAMYA010000002.1, forward strand.
TTACATGTCTGGTCTTCATCATGGTTTTTGAACATCTTCTTGAAAGTTTCACTCTGGGTAGCTGAAGGAAAAATCAGCATAATTTTATAAAAAAACAAAAAACAAAAAAAACAGAGTCATGTTAAATTGTGTGGTGCATTAATGGATTTTATTTTAATTTACGTTGGAAAAATACAAAAAAATCAACTACAAAAATCAACAACAACAACAACAACAACAAACAGTTTTAGAGAATGAATTAAAATCCATGTACGACTATGCGCTTTAATTTTTTTTCCTTGTAGTTGCATCATTCTGGCAGTAGGAGGTGCTGCAGCATCTAAGCACTTCAATTAGGCTGAAGTCTGGGCTGCCTAGGCCACTTCAGAACATAATTTTCAACTAATTATTTTTTTTTTTTTTACATTTTGATGACAAGGTGTCCAGTTCCCATGACTGCAGAATAACAACCCCACATCATCATTCCTCCACTGCCGTACTTTATGGGGTTATGAACGTTTATGAAAAAAACTGCAATATTGCAAAATTTACGATTTTACAACAAAATGTGTCATTTTAGGCATAAGTTTGTAATGTGGGGCAAAAAAAGGTTTAACATTACCAAAGTCAAGATACTAGAGTTACTATACTAAATTCACTCAGTAAACTGGATGAAATCCCTTGTTCAGTCCTTGAAGCATCAAAACTTTAGTGAAATCAGACAAATAGCGCGAAACTAGTTTTACTTCAAGTTATTTGAAAGTGATGGGAAATTCTAACATTGGAAATGAGAGGCAATGGTTAGGACTGAAGGAAAAAATTAATCATTGTTCTAGCTGATACAAAACTCAGGATGTGAACAAAAATGTAAAAGCACTGATTACAGGGCCTCCTAGTGGCCTTCCAAGGTAATTTTAGTTAATGGAGGTTGTTGGGAATCTTTAATCTGTACGCCAGGTTTAGGGTGTGTCTGACGATTAACTTTAGTTGACAATGAGGGCAGAAAATGGTGAAGGAGGTAATTACATTGGCTTCAACATCATCAGGCAGCCAGACTTTAATGGGAGGCTACGGTTAGGACTGAAAGAAAACATTAGTCATTGTCCTGGCTGATACAAATCTCGGGATGTGAGCAAAAATCCGGGGTGTTTCTGTCCTGACTAAAAGCTGTTTGACATCTCATGACCTTGATTGTGGGCGGGCTGCATGGGCGTTTCTGCTTCTCCTTCTTTCTGCTGAGACATTCTTTCAGGAAAACAAATTCCCACACATGTGACCCACGTGAAACACTGATCCCTGATTGGTCGGTTCACGTGTGGAGCATGCCGCCGAGGCATGGCTGCTCCTTCTGAGGAAGTTTTTTTTTTTTTTTTTACTCTTGCAAAAGGGTTTTCAACAGCAGGGACTTTCTGCTTCTGTTCTGGTTGTTTTCAGTTTCAGTGTAGAAAAATTATGCTGGAGTGGTCCACTGGTCCAGTTACTACATAGACCAGAGGTGTTAAACTCTTATTTCATCCTGGGCCACATCATTGCCATGGTTACCATTAAAGGGCTGGTTATTCTCTGTTTTCTCAACCAGCCATGTTGACAGATTTCCTGATAAAGTTTCTGGACTTGGTCTTTGAAGAAAAGGGAGTTTTTGTTATAAAATCTCAAATTTCACAAAATTCTGTCATAAAACTGAAGCTTTTGTAAAAAAAACAAAAACAAAAAGACTTTTTTTTTCATAAAAAAGAAAATCTTGTAAAATGGTTAATTTTGCAATATCTCTTTTTTAATTAAATTTTTGTGATTAATTTCTCAAAAATCACAACCTTTAACATAAAATTAAGACTTTTTCACTAAAACTTTTTTTGTAAAATTACAAAATGAAAAAAGTTGCCCTTGTTTTGTATTTTGATGTAAAATTGCAAATTCTGAATGATCCAAGCTTTTTTATTGTACAATGACAAATTGTAACTTTTTAACTTATAATTACAATTTTAGGGTGGAAAATATCAACTCTTTTGGATATAAAATTACAGCAGTTGTAAAATTTCAAATTTTGTAGAATTTCAACTTTCTGTCCTGACATCGCATTTTTTAAATATAAAAGGGTTAGTTTTACAAAAGAAATCACGACTTTTGACAATAAATTGCAACTTTTTGTCATAAAATCTTTTTCAGATGTTTTCTAAATCTTGACTTTTTGACAAAAAAACATCTGCTCTATTCAGTTATTCCACTTTTTGATGTCAGAACTGAATCAAACTAACAGTCACACTGAAGTTTCCTCAGAAATGTTCAAGTTACAAGTTTATGATCAACTTTCCACGCTCTTGTGAGCCAGATAAGCTGGTGGCAGACAGGATTTGCCCCGTGGGCCTTGAGTTTGTTCTGAATATTAAGCGAGTTTATCGGCTAGACTGACAATGTATGTATTTTTTACTTTTATTTTGACATAATTTATCTCATCACATAACAGACAACAACTATCGGTGAAAAATTACTTGAATGTGTTTATGTACTTGACGAAAAAAGCTGATTCTGATTGAATTTTCAGTTTTATGTAGCACTGGTATCAAAAATCAATACCATTTTGCAATGATCGGATATCCTTAATACCATCAAGGATCAAAAAACTCTTTCATGCTCTCACTTCAGCGCTGAAGAATAAATCATCCCTGAGTCAGACAAACCTTTTCTTCTTTTTTGATCAGTGTTTGTGTTTCTACACAGTGTCCTTATGAGTTAGTATCGTAAACGACAGCTAGCAGCGGGGAATCAGGTTCTGTTAGAAACATTCCAACTGGAACGTGTTAACTCAGGTGTTTTTTTTTCTGATGCCCTGATTAAAAACAAAGACTGAAATTATTTAAGTCATAATTTTAGTTGTTCACAGTGAAACTTTCAAAATTCTTATTCATCTCATTCTTCTTCATGGACATATGAGCTCATCTGGATGCTTCTGAGGAGGCTCTAAACATCTGGATAGTTTGTGTTTGACAGAAAAATTCATGTACATCTTCTCATCCACAGCAGAGAAACTTTATTTAGTACACAAACATTTTAATGCGGGTGTGCAAATGTAGTGGTTTCTTGTTAGTTTATTAACATTTATTTGGTTATACAATGCAACAGTGGACTGTAAATGTCATTTAACTGCTGTTTCTTATGTTTTAGTTGTCAGATTTTATTTTTCTTATGTTTTTTCTTCCTTTCAACTCACTCAAGTACATTTACATTTGTTCAAATTTTGATGAAAGTACATAGTCTCTTGTCAAAAAAAAAAAATCACCTAAATAAAATCAGCTTTTAAAAAAATTATAATTTTAGTTTGTTTTTTGTTTGTTCGTTTTTTGCAAATCTGTGAATTTATAAAATCTGAATTTTTGAGTCTTTTTTTTCTTTTTTTTGCAAATCCACAACTTCATAAAGTTAAAATTTAGAGTTGTACAAAAGAGGTCATGATTTCTGAAATTATGACTATAAAAATTAGTTGTTTTTTTTCATGGAATTGAACTCCATTCCCATCCATAGTTTTCTGCTTAATGTTATAAATTCTTATAAATTTGTGTGTTTATAAAGTCAAAAATCATGAGCCATGTTCATGGAATTTTAAACCTCAAGAAAAGCTATTTTTAAATGAGCTAGCCAGGGTTTATTTTAGATTTACAAATCTCGAAAGTTTTCATTTTAAAGTATAATGACGAGCATTTGGGGAACTGTATCTTCTAGTGGTTGGGAAATGAACTGCAGCCTCTAGTGGTCAAGTAAGGAAATGCAGCCTCTATTGGTCAAGTAAGGAAATGCAGCCTCTATTGGTCAGGTAAGGAAATGCAGCCTCTAGTGGTCAGGTAAGGAAATGCAGCCTCTAGTGGTCAGGTAAGGAAATGCAGCCTCTAGTGGTCAGGTAAGGAAATACAGCCTCTAGTGGTCAGGTAAGGAAATGCAGCCTCTAGTGGTCAGGTAAGGAAATGCAGCCTCTAGTGGTCAGTAGTAGATTGTAATGATGACATCGTCCATTAACAGACAGTTGTTTAACCAAATCATCACCCTGCAGTTTTACTAAATAAAGAGACACCAAACTGGTTCCTGCTCAGGGCTTCTAAACAGCTGGAACTGGTCCTGGGCTTCACACTTCTGCAAACCTACTTTTTAGGCTTTCCTAAACAACAGACGCTACTTTATTTTTTCATGTGATCTTTCTTGGCGTCAGCTCTTTCCTGTGCTGCTGCAGTGTTCATGTTTCCAAAAGTCTGCAGACATGAAAACCCACACAGAAAGCTGCACCTCAGTGTCTTTGTCCGCAGCAGGAAAACAGATGACGTCACCAAGGTCATGTGACCTGAGCTGTCAAGGCAGCTGTGCTGCAGAAGAACATGGTGTCCTGGTAGGCGGAGCTTAGCTGAGGAACTCGTCTGTGAACTTTTGGAACATAAAGTTCTGTTGTGTTTATCCACGTCGACGAAACTGCAGGAAGACATGCCGTTGCCTACCTGTGGATGAAAACATGTCATTACAAAAACAGCTAAAGGCCCAAGAACTTCAGCTTCCACTTGAGTTTTACGATCAGACAAATGCAATCTCAGACAAACACAAACATATAAACTTTTTTTTACCATGAAATTATTTGTTCAAAGAAAAAAAAAAAAGGACAATCCTGAGTATCCCCTGCAGCTTCCACAGGGCTGCTAACTATCATCAGTCCTGCATGAACTGACCGTCAGCAGGTGTGCAGACTTCTACAAAATCAGATATTTGCTGGTTTGGAGCATTCACATGCATGTTAACACAGTGCTCGGAGGGAAAGACATCAGCATCTTAGAGAAGCAGCTTTTCTGTGCAACATTCTGGGAAGGGTTTTAAAACCATTTCCGAACCACAGGACGTCTGCTGCTGGTCAAACAACTCCAGGTGGGTCTCACGTATCCGTGGCTCACCTCAGCAGCATGTTATAGAGGATAACATATCTTTAGAGACACGTTAATGGTTTATGGCTGGTTTAGGTGAGTGGTTAAGGTGACATCCTGTGTCATGTCTTAACAAGATCCAGATTGTGGTAAAGACAGTGAGTAGGTCTGTGTTCACTCTGAGAGTCTGTTCGTGAGGTGAGTGACATTCAGGTTTTAATTTCCAGTATCCAGTTGTGTAAGCTTGTGTCTCAGGGGCCTTTAACTGTGGATGAGGGCCATCTGAGGCCCCTCATCTACAGCAATCTGACACTAATTAACCCCTAATAATCAGTCTTCCACTGCTGTGCTTGAAAGTGGGTCTGAGGTGCTCCTTAAAAAAAATACAAACAGAATTGCTAATTTTTTAGACTTTTTAAAAATGTATTTTAATTTTTTTAATTTTATTAACAGATTTGGAAGAGGAAATTAAACAACTTAATGAAGCAACTGCGTTTAATTGAACAACTAGTTTAAGATGAAAAGTAAATTTTTCGAAAAGAAAATTTTGTAAACATTGTGATTGCACAACAAAATTTCATAATTTTTACAACAAGCATTTTAAAAAAAAGTCAAAAGACAATTTTATAACAAAACATCAATTTGTCAATGTTTGCTTTTTTTTTTTTTACATCAGAAATTGATTGAAAAGATGATTCTTGGGAGGAAAAATAAACATTTTATATTTCATGACGAAAAAACTGCAAACCTATGAAGCAGAAAATTGTAGAAAAAAAAACTCAGTTATATATTAAGTTTCCTTTTTTAATCCAAATTAATACAACAAAATTCTTAGTTTTACAATAAACGTGTTGATCTGGCATAGTTCATAATTTTATAACACATTTTTTAAAAATGATTTGTGGAAATTTGTGATGCTAGAAGAAAAAAAAAGTGATTTTGTAACAAAAATTTACAATTTTCAGTGAAAGGTTGTGTAAGAACAGAAAAAGCCTTTTTATGGTATGGTAAATATGATAAAATTTGCCATTTTATAACAAAAATGTGTGATTTAAGGATAAAACGTTGCTATTTGATAGCATACACAAATATAAATGTGCTAAAATATTTAAGCCAAGAAAAGCAACAAAAGACTTCATATCTATCAGAATAAATATTTTAATGATAATTTGAATAATCATCCTGACTATCGAGTTTTAAACTCCAAATAGTTTATAAATGTTTTTTATGAGCTCATTTCCAGGTTGATGTGCAGCAACATTTCCTTCTCTAAGACAGTTGCTTATGTATTTTCCTCTTGGCACTGTGTTAACACATCTGAATCCAAAATATTTGCATTTATAAACTTATGAACACCTACTGATAAGTTAATTGAGCAGCACCTGGCTAAAACTTGCCCACTTGAATCCTGTGGAAGCAGTAGGGGGTACTTAGGATTACCCACCCCTTCTTGGCCTTTTTGTTAATCCAATAATGGGAAAATGAAGTTATTTAAGTTACAGTGGGGAGAAAAAGTATTTAGTCAACCATCAATTGTGCAAGTTCTCCCTCTTAAAGATGAGAGAGGCCTGTAATTTACACCACAGGTACACTTCAACTATAAGACAAAATGAGAAAAAAAAAAAAATCCAGAAAAATCACATTGTCTGATTTTTAAAGAATTTGCAAATGACAGTGGATAATAAGTATTTGCTCAATGACAAAAGTTCATGTCAATACTTTGTTATAGAGCCTTTGTTGGCAATGACAGATGTCAATGTTTTCTTGAAGTCTTCACACACTGTTGCTGATATCTTGGCCCATTCCTCCATGCAGATCTCCTCTAGAGCAGTGATGTTTTGGGG
>JBAMYA010000002.1:12587437-12616242 GCA_037176975.1 Arrhamphus sclerolepis
TGCTAGAGGCACAAGTTGAGGATGGAGATATTGTCGTGTGCAGTGTAAACAGTGTTGTGTGTTTGTGTGTGTATATATATATATATGTATATACAGATATATGTACATACATTATATGTTTACATATATATGTGTGTGTGTGTATAAAATAATATTATTTTTTATTTGAAAGTCTGTTACTCTCAGATGTACATGCACTATATATAGTGTATGTACATACATATGTGTATGTATATTGCCAAAAGTATTTGCTCACCTGCCTTGACTCGCCATTGAACTTAAGTGACATCTCATTCTTAATCCATAGGGTTCAATATGACATTGGTCCAAACTTTGCAGCTATAAGAGCTTCAACTCTTCGGGGAACGCTGTCCACTAGGTTTAGGAGTATGTTTATGGGAATTTTTGACCATTCTTCCAGGAGTGTATTTGTGAGGTCACACACTGATGTTGGAGTAGAAGCCTGGCTCTCAGTCTCCTCTAATTCATCCTAAAGGTGTTCTGTTGGGTTGAGGTCAGGACTCTGTGCAGACTGGTCAAGTTCATCCTCACCAAACTTTCTCATCCATGTCTTTATGGATCTTGCTTTGAGCACTGGTGCACAGTCATGTTGGAAGAGGAAGAGGCAATCTCCAAACTGTTCCTACAAAGTTGGGACCATGGAATTGTCCAAAATCAGCCGATGCTTTGTATTGCACTTGGTGATGTATGGCTTATTCGTCCATGGAAACCCCATTCTATGAAGCTCTCTACACATTGTTTTGAGCTAATCTGAAGGCCACATGAAGTTTGGAGGTCTGTAGCGATTGAATGATTGATTGCAGAAAGTTGGTGACGTCTACACAATATGTGCCTCAGCATCCGCTGACCCCACTCCATCAGTTTACTTGGCCGAATACTTCATGGCTGAGTTCTTGTTGTTTCCAGTCACTTCCACTTTATTATAATACCACTGACAGTTGACTGTGGAATATTTAGGAGCAAGGAAATTTCACAACTGGACTTATTGCACAGTACCATGCTGGAATTCACTGAGCTCCCAAGAGTGACCCTTTCTTTCACAAATGTTTGTAGAAACAATCTGCATGCCTAGGTGCTTGATTTTATACACCTGTGGCCATTGAAGTGATTGGAACACCTGATTTTGGGTATTTGGATTGGTGCGTGGTGATACTTTTGGCAATATAGTTTATTTATGTGTGTGTATATTATATTATATTATATTATATTATATTATATTATATTATACAGGAAAAAAGTAGTGATGGAACAGCAAAGATTTAAGAGTTGTTTGTTTCTTTATTGTTTTGGTTGAAGTTTACCTTTAAACAAGATTTACCCAATGGAGCTTCCTGTGCAGCTGCTGTGAATTCACTCTGTGAAATGGCGCCCTCTTGTGTTTGGTAGGTGAAATGCAACGAGCAGCCCAACAGAGTGGAGATCTATGAGAAAACAGTGGAAGTCTTAGAGCCTGAAGTCACCAAGCTCATGAAATTCATGTACTTCCAGGTAAGTTCCTGAACCAGAAAAGTTAGAAGGGGGGGGACAGATGTTTTATTTCTTTTGGGGTTTTTTTTGTGGTTTTTGTACTTTTATTTTCCCTCCAATTTCGTTTGATTTCAGGGTCATCTTCAAAGCCCAACATTTCTAGCTTGTGTCGAAAAATGGAAAACTTGACAGCTAACTTTACAGATGAGCCAAGGAAGACAGTTTTACATCCTTTAAGTGTCCTATACACAGTTTTGCATCATCCCTCTGTGCAATGATGCACCTGATATTTAAAAGGACTCTTGAAACCTAAACTACTGGTCAGATTTGTGGATTTTCTTGTGTAACTGATGATTTCTAAATGGATGCATTGCCGATGACCAAATGCACTTGGTTCTTTTTTTTCTTTATTTTTATTGCTTTGAATTCCAGGTAGAATGTCATTCACTTCCACTAAATTCAGCAAAAAGATCTCTGTGGTCGACGTCTTCACCAAAACGATCTATGTGGATGAACAGACCAGAGGATAATTATGTATATTTGTTTCAGGGTTGAACCCTCCCTTTAAACGTTTTTACCTTGTTGCCTGAATGGTCTAATTAGGGAGGGTGGCTCAGTGGTAGAGGGTTCAGCCATGAACCTGAAGGTTGGTGGTTTGAGCCCCCTCGTGGGGGCACCGAAGTGTCCTTGGGCAAGACACTGAATCCCTGATTGCTCCTGGTTGTCTGGCCAGTGCTGTTGTATGGCAGCTCTGCCGACAACCGGTGTGTGAATGTGAGTGTGAATGGGTGAATGCTTACAGTGTAAAGTGCTTCGGCACTGTAGAAATACAGTTGTAAAGCGCTATATAAGTGCAAGCCATTTACCATTTTAATTGATTCCATCCTTCTGTGTTTCCACAGCGGAAAGCCATAGAGCGCTTCTGCAGTGAAGTCAAGCGTCTGTGTCATGCTGAGAGAAGGAAAGACTTTGTATCAGAGGCCTACCTCCTCACTCTGGGCAAATTTATCAACATGTTCGCAGTGCTGGATGAACTGAAGAATATGAAGTGCAGCGTCAAGAATGATCACTCTGCCTACAAGCGGTACTGAGCCATAAATTTAGAAGAAAAAAAATCCAAATTGGTGCCATTATTCTTTTTATTTTGCTTGTGTGGTGGCAAACTTACATCATTCTCTGTCTGCACCTTTAGGGCAGCTCAGTTCTTGAGAAAGATGGCTGATCCTCAGTCCATCCAGGAGTCCCAGAACCTCTCCATGTTTTTAGCCAATCACAACAGGATCACTCAGGTTAGTGTGGTGCATCTTCATTACTTTCACTTGGGTACAAGAAATCACCAGTGCCGTCCCTCGTTGACTGGTTTTCAGCACACTTTTACTAAAATGACCACGTTCCATGAAATTGACTCAGTCTGTATTGATGATGGAGCAACCATGCATATAAACCTCTAATCAATACTGAAAGAAATTAGTGGGTTGACAAAGGGACTGTAGCTCCCTGTCTTAACAGAAGATGGTGTTTCACCATCTGAACAGGCTGCTTGACCTGGACCATGTTCAGCTTGCTCATTCCAACACTGGCATCATATATAATATAGGATATAGCCAGAACCATGCTTAAATACATAAGACACTCAAGATAAATAATTTGCTAAACTATAAATAATTTGCCATAACTATATTGATTAAAAACAGTGAATTAATATTGTGTTTAATGATCAGTAATTACTTTTAATTATTAAAGAGCTCATACAGACTTATCTAAAAGCAAACAGCTGGGAAAACAATTTTCTACTCAAGCAAAACAGGGAAAAGAGGTGGATTTCATAAAAAGAACACCTCCCAGCTATAGTGGATCGATCATGCCTGGAGCTTTTGATGACAGCTCCCTGGAAGTATCCATGAATCTCGGAAAGAGAAACGAATCCAAAACAAGGACTGAAAGCTTCCAAAGTGTCCAACTGTTCGCACGCTACTGCACTATTTTTTTTCTTTATTCTTTGTGGATGCGTTTGTATCTTTGTGTCTGTCTCGATGCAGTGCCTGCACCAACAGCTGGAGGTGATTCCTGGCTACGAGGAACTCTTAGCAGATATCGTCAACATCTGTGTAGACTATTATGAGAACAAAATGTATTTGACACCCAGTGAGAAACACATGCTGCTAAAGGTAAATGTGCATTTTTTTTGTCTGCTGCCAACTTATAACATGGAAAAAGATCTGACTAGTCCCTTCTTGCCAGTTTCAAACGAGTGTCTTCCATTTATCTGACAGGTTATGGGCTTTGGTCTGTACTTGATGGATGGAAACGTTAGTAATATCTACAAACTAGATGCCAAAAAGAGGATCAACCTGAGCAAGATTGACAAATTCTTCAAAGTAAGATTTCTGCTCTTACTTTTTTTTTTTGATCTAGCAACGTTTCCGTGTGCATAACCAGACGGTGAGATATTCATTCACTGTGTTTTTCAGCTTCAAGTTGTACCACTGTTTGGAGACATGCAGATAGAGTTGTCCCGCTACATTGAGACAAGCGCTCACTATGAGGAAAATAAGTCAAAGTAAGTAAACTACCTTCCAGGTCTGGAGAGATCTGGGCATGCAGACTGTTGCTGCTCTCCGTCTCCTCTTCATTTCCTGTATGACGTGCCTACTAAAATCAAAATGAAAATTGGAAATTCTCTGCCAACGTGCCATCTGCCTACCAACCAACCACCACCCCCCCCACCTTCCATCGTCTCCCTTCTGTGCACAGGTGGACGTGCACCCAGAGCAGCATCTCCCCACAGTACAACCTGTGCGAGCAGATGGTGCAGATCAGAGACGACCACATCCGTTTCATCTCGGAGCTGGCGCGCTACAGCAACAGCGAAGTGGTGACGGGCTCCGGCCTGGACAGCCAGAAGTCCGACGAGGAGTACAGAGAGCTGTTCGACCTGGCGCTGAGGGGTCTGCAGCTGCTGTCAAAGTGGAGCACGCACGTCATGGAAGTGGTGAGTAAAGATGGGGACCGATGGATGTGGTTTGGTGGTTTTTCCACCTTTCATCTATTTATAACACCTCTGTCCCTCTCAGTACTCGTGGAAGCTGGTCCATCCAACGGATAAATTCTGTAATAAGGACTGTCCAGGAACAGCAGAGGAGTATGAACGCGCCACACGTTACAATTACACTAGTGAAGAGAAATTTGCCCTCGTTGAGGTCATTGCCATGATCAAAGGGCTGCAGGTAAACACGGGTATATTTACAAAAACATGCAAACAAGTTTAATACATCAGAAACTTTGGCTGAGGAGTCCTAAAACCAAGATGAAGAGAATGAGGATGATGATTCTGTGTAGGTTCTGATGGGTCGAATGGAGTCGGTATTCAATCAGGCCATCAGGAATACAATCTATGCAGCTCTGCAGGACTTTGCCCAGATGACCCTCAGAGAGCCTCTGCGCCAGGCTGTACGCAAGAAGAAGAATGTCCTCATTAGGTACCCGTAAAATGAATCAGGGGGAGTCTCTTATGTGAATCTACCTGAAGACCTGAAGTAGCTACTATGTGTTATTCCTCTTTCCTTTTCTACCTGTAGTGTTCTCCAGGCCATTCGAAAAACTGTGTGTGACTGGGAAGGAGCGAGAGAGCCTCCTAATGACCCTTGTCTGAGGGGAGAAAAAGACCCGAAAGGTGGTTTTGACATCAAGGTGCCTCGTAGAGCTGTAGGACCCTCCAGTACGCAGGTAAGACATGAAACGGACTGTTGGTCCTTCAAACAAGCTGGATTCTCACAATAACAGTGAGATGATGATCACTAGAGAACTCAGCTTCAGGAAGGTTTTAGATGTGATGACTGTCAACAATGGCAGCTTTTAAATAGGATAACATCAGCTATGGCATCAGCATGTCAGAAGTGGAGAGCTCATGTTTTTGTTTTTGATTAAAAGAAAAGAACAGCGCTGAAGACCCTTCTACACTCGCTTCTTTCTACTTGTGGTTTCTCTTTTTATCATTTTTTTTCTGCATGCCAAAGCATAAGGGTGCCAAATGTCTAATGATGCCTGTAGTTTGTAGCATGAATACAAGGTTTTCACCTTTGTTCTCCTCCTCTGCAGCTGTACATGGTGCGCACCATGCTAGAATCACTGATAGCAGATAAAAGTGGATCTAAAAAGACCCTCCGCAGCAGTCTTGATGGACCCATAGTCCAGGCCATAGAAGATTTCCATAAGCAGTCCTTCTTCTTCACACACCTGCTCAACTTCAGCGGTAAATTGAAAATCTGAACATGAATCGAATGGATTCAAATATCAAACGGATTCTACAAACTGTTCATCACCTTAAGGTTTTGATCTTACACCCTTATTGAGCAACTTTCAGGACAACAGGACAATGAATCAGAGCAGCAGCAGCTACAGCTGCCATAATGAGAGATTTCAAATTACTTTTGGGGCTGTCAGCGTGTGCGACATTTTATTAATCCTGTCCTTTTTCATTGTCTTGCCCCTGTGTTGTTCAGAGGCCCTGCAGCAGTGCTGTGACCTTTCCCAGCTGTGGTTCAGGGAGTTCTTCCTGGAGCTGACCATGGGCCGCAGGATCCAGTTCCCCATTGAGATGTCCATGCCTTGGATCCTCACCGACCACATCCTTGAGACGAAGGAGCCTTCCATGATGGAGTAAGACACGGCTGTGTTCGCAGCTCATTTCAGTTTAGTCTCCACGTAGGCAATATTTTAACTTTCACCCTTTCTTCTCCAGATATGTGCTGTATCCTCTAGACTTGTATAACGACAGTGCCTACTATGCTCTCACTAAGTTCAAGAAACAGTTCCTCTATGATGAAATTGAGGCTGAGGTAAAGTCTTTAGCCACCACTTGGATAAAGGATCAGTCTGTAATCTTGTTGATAATCTTTAAAAGCTGTCTTTTTGTTTGTTTTTTCTTTAGGTAAACCTCTGCTTTGACCAGTTTGTCTACAAGTTAGCAGATCAAATATTTGCCTACTACAAAGCAATGGCTGGAAGGTAGAAGAAGTGACTTCTTAATACTTTTACAGATATTGTCAGATTAAGTTGCAGCAGTCTTTTTCTAACACAAACACGGTGTGTTCCACAGTGTCCTCCTGGACAAGCGCTTTAGGGCGGAGTGTAAAAACTACGGCGTCATCATCCCATACCCTCCATCAAACCGTTACGAGACACTGCTCAAACAGAGACACGTACAGGTACCTGAAACCCACCTTAGGTTGATACAAATATTATTGGTTGTTCATTTTGCACTGTATCTGATTTCTTAACCACTCTTCCTTTGTCTTTCAGTTGCTGGGTCGCTCAATCGACCTGAACCGCCTGATCACCCAGAGAATATCCGCAGCAATGTACAAGTCCCTGGACCACGCAATTAGCCGCTTCGAGAGTGAGGATCTCACCTCCATAGTGGTAAGATTATCGTTCGAGGTGCTAATGGAGATAAACTCCTTCAGTTTTTCCTCATGCTGCTTTGTACTGTCTTCACAGGAGTTGGAGTGGCTGCTGGAGATCAACAGGCTGACTCACCGGCTTCTGTCCAAGCACATGACGCTGGACAGCTTCGACGCCATGTTCCGCGAGGCCAACCACAACGTCTCTGCTCCCTATGGACGAATCACGCTCCATGTGTTCTGGGAGCTTAACTTTGATTTTCTGCCAAACTACTGCTACAATGGATCCACAAATCGGTGAGTTTGACAGCATTCGTTTGCAGAAAGATGCTTTTTTTTCTGCATATTTGTAACTGTCTGTTCTGCTTTCCAAAGCTTTGTACGCACAGCTATTCCCTTCACCCAGGAGCCTCAAAGAGACAAACCAGCCAACGTGCAGCCTTACTACCTGTATGGTTCCAAGGTATGATCCCATTCTGTGTGTTGTGACAGAAGCTTCTTACAGCGTGTGTTACTGCGTCAGATTCACATTATTATCCCTCTTTTTTTTTTCCTTCTGTTCTTCACAGCCTCTGAACATTGCCTACTCCCACATATACAGCTCCTACAGGAACTTTGTTGGCCCGCCTCACTTCAAGACCATCTGCCGCCTCCTTGGTTACCAGGGCATTGCTGTAGTGATGGAGGAGCTGCTTAAGATTGTCAAGAGTCTGGTATTTATCTTCATTTTCCGTCCGTAATAACTTTTTGTCCTCCCCTCAGTGTGCTGGATTCTCAGTTATTACTTTCTCCCTGTGCCTGGTCTTATCTTCCACAGCTCTGATCTATCTATCATTTCTGTCATCTTACAGTTACAGGGCACCATACTGCAGTATGTAAAAACTCTGATAGAGGTCATGCCCAAGATCTGCCGCTTACCCCGCCATGAGTATGGCTCCCCAGGTGAGCCCAGTGATTTATTTTTACTTACGTTTGTACTCTTTATTGAGTCAAAGGGATACAAAAAAAAAGTTTAGTTGCTAAGGGATGCTTCAAAGTAGCAGCATCACACCTGCTCATTCATGCTAATCCAAATGACAAATTGGAATTGACAAAATTGAATTGTCTGAATTCACAATAATTAGTTGTGTATTTCCTGTTCTGTTTCTTACCTTTTTTTTTTTAATGACTAATGATCATAGACTGTCAAATTTTAGTATACAAACCCTTGTGACGTCACCAGCAGGTTTTCATCAGTGATTTTTGAAGCCTCTTTGTCCTCATACTGCACAGCACCATGTTACACTTTTAGTTTAGCTTTTTTTAGGGCAACCGGCTCCTCTTATGTTATCCTGGGGTAACAATTTCTATCACTTCTCATTGATTTTAACCAAATCTGTCCAAACATCCTCATCAGCGACTGCTGTCAGAGCTGAAACCAGGGCTTGAAGAGCTCTGCTGGGACTCCTACGAGTCGACCCGGGCAAGGCTGCCATCGTCAGATTGACTGGGGGTTGTAGAAAACATCTACAGTGGGGCTTTTTGCTTCAAATGTTGTTTTGGCGGCCACTTCAGAAACGACCTCTGCCAGTAATAGATGCTGGGTTAGCGTGGCTGCTTAGCTAAGCTTCCTCCTCGGACTAAAAAAAAAAAAAATGACTGTCTTTGTTAGGTTTTTATTCACAGCTCAGAAGTCAATATAATGCTAAGTGATACGTAACTAACATGACGACAGCTAGCCAAGATAACAGCATAGCCCATTAGCTAGTTATCAGTCAAATGGCATCCAGGGTGCCAAAGTGTTTTATTCTTAGAAAATAAGAACTGTCAATGAGTCTGTATTTTATCCCAGACCCATACCATGATGTATTAGTGCTGCAGCTGTTAGCATGCTAGCATTACTGTTGAGAGTTTTTGAGTGTTTTGGAGTATGGGGATGGGGGTATCCTTTTGCTACTGGGTGAAAATAGCAATTACCCCCCCTCCGACTACGCCTGTTTGGACCTTCATCAGTGGACTCGTGTAGCTACACACCTTTGAGAATGAATTCTCTCATGCACTCAAAATGGCAAGTATTATTACAGCAGTGCACAAGCTGAAAGATGGTGTATTTCTTTTTTTTTACTCTCCACAGTGACAGAACCCTCCTTCACTTTCAGATTGCTTTTTTTTCATTGTCTGCCATCAACATAATTTGTATTAAATGCTTTATGATAAGATTATATTGTAACTCTAAGTAACACTTACTTAACTTTATGGTGGATCCTTTTGAACTTCCTGACCTGGATTGATGCATTTTGAGCAGAACCGCAGGTGCAGATTACAGTTGGTCAAATGGATTATCCTTATACGGAGGGTTTCGTAATCTGTAGATTACTGGTGTTCCGTACATTGAGTTCTGTACCTGGCTTATGGCACATGATCTCATTGTCAGTACCTAAAGACCTGCTGTTCTGGGCCTTTAGGGCCTGATGCTCTCATGAAATGTGGGTCAGAGCAGCCGGCTGCTGACATCAGCCTGAGCCATCCTGGTAGCGATAGACAGACAATGAGATAATGAGGTAATATTAGGGATTTCATTGCTAGCTGTGTGTTTGATTTAGTTTATGACTTTAATAAAGGTGGTTTTGACAGGCTATCACAACTGTATTTTTTTTTTTTCAATTCCAGGAATCCTGGAGTTCTTTCATCATCAGCTCAAGGACATCATTGAGTATGCTGAGCTGAAGACAGATGTCTTCCAGAGTTTAAGGGAGGTGGGAAACGCAATCCTCTTCTGCCTGCTCATCGAGCAAGCTCTGGTAGGACATTTCGTTTGCATTTGTCAAAATCCCACAATGTTGCAACATTATTACTTTCTCTACATCAGGCGATTTTTCCACTTTTCTTGACTGTCTCAGATTAATCTCAGGTTTCCCAGCTTTTTCTCCGTGATTGTCCCTGAAGATGCTTTAGTGAACAAAACTACTGTTATGTTGCCATCTTGACTGTGATTTTATCTGGGTGACCTGTATGCTGGGTGCCTGAAGGTTTCCCCCACAATTTCTAACTCTGACTGACTCCTAAATTGAATGCCATGGTTGGAAACTGTCAGGCTCCCAGCCCACGTGCCCTCAGGTGTGTTTGATATTTGATGTTTATTTTTCTGAAATACAACTCTTTATTTTCCATTACACGCTGGAAACTACCACAGGTGGTAAGGATTTAGGTCTTCTTGGTATCAAAATAACAAACACCAAATATGTTCTCTCTTTTTGTCCTTCTTGTTGATTTGGGATGCTATGTCTATTTTTATTCTCTATTTTTTTTCATGTCAATTATGGCATGTCTATTTTCATCTCCAATCAGCAATGGAAGCAAAAGGACCAGAGCAAAATTCTCAATTACAACTTAAAAGCCTAACGACATTCATACTTGCGCACAGGCATTTGTTTACAACTATTTAAACTCCAAATGTCAAGATGCATTTTGCAGTTTTGCAGCACTGTCTTGCAATCTTGTCCTTGTCTTCCATGGAGGAGGTGACATTTCTGATTGATTGCTGATACAGTCTTGTACCTAACTCTGCTTTTTTGCTTCTGACTTCTCTTTTAAGGCAGCTTGCGATGCCTCTATACTAATATTAATATCTCACATTTATTTTCTCATTTCTGCCTGACTGCGCTGACTTTGGTGTTTACATGAGGGTGTTTTTGTGTGTGTTGGTTTGGAGTGCCTCTAAGTTTGCAGATCTGGTTGTGTGTCTTGTTTTTTTTATCATCGCATGGCTCTTTCTTTTTATCCGTCACCCCGACAACCACTTTGGTGCAATTAAAATTACATAGCTCAAAGACACAGCAACACACACACACAACATTAAAATTCTTTGATATGGTTGTAAATTCGACCCCTTGCTAAATCAGACTCCATGAAATTTTGTGCTTGGAATGTGAAAAATGTTGATCCTGTTCTCACTGATAAGTGTTTGAGTGATCATAACCTCCATGCACATAGATGCTCTATTAGAAGATAGTGCTGAGTTGTTTTGAGTTATTTTGAAATTAGCTTTTACCATTAGCACAGGTCCATAGCAAAGAGAGCGAGGTTGTTGATTAAAATGGACTTCTCTGAACTGTGTTTTAATCTGTAGTCCCAGGAGGAAGTGTGTGACCTGCTTCACGCTGCCCCCTTCCAGAACATTCTGCCCAGAGTCTACATCAAAGGTAAGAAAAAAGTCACATCACTTGCAAGTTGGGAAGTTTCCAAAAGTACTTTATATGTGGAATGTGTTTCTTTACCCTAACCCTGGTTCCTGATTAACAGAGGGGGAGCGTCTGGAGGTGAGGATGAAGAGACTGGAAGCGAAGTATGCTCCTCTCCACCTCGTACCTCTAATCGAGAGGTTGGGAACTCCTCAGGTGAATTTAACACCGGTTTGTCTCATGAAACCCCAAAAAGTGGTGACACGTAAAATGTAGGTGTCAGTGATTTGCAAATCTCCAAAAAGGAGTTTTTATACGATTTCATGAAAAATCTCAACTAACTTTGAATTTGATGGCAGCAGCTCGTCTCAGAAATGTTTAGACGTGGGCAACGAAAGGCTGGAAAAGTTAGTGGGACCAAAAGGATCCACCAATGTAACATCTTGCAACTAATCAGGTTGATTGGCAACAGATCAGTGACATAAAAAAGATCATTGTAGTGAGGCAGAGTACTGACTGAAGCGCTAAAACTCTGTTTTTATTTACATTTTACACAAAGTCCCAACTTGGGATTGGGGTTGTAAATGTAGTGTATGTGGTCCTTGTCATGTTAATATTCCTGTTGTGGCTTTTCCTCGTACCAGCAAATTGCCATCGCGCGGGAGGGAGACCTGCTAACCAAAGAGCGTCTGTGCTGTGGCCTCTCCATGTTCGAGGTCATCCTAACGCGCATCCGCAGCTTCCTGCAGGACAGCGTGTGGCGTGGGCCTCCGCCCACCAACGGCGTGATGCATGTGGATGAGTGCATGGAGTTCCACCGCTTGTGGAGTGCCATGCAGTTCGTCTACTGCATTCCCGTAGGCACACACGAGTTTACAGCAGAGTAAGTAACATCTGGAAGACATCTGCACAGGACTGCAGGTGCCTGCAGGTGCAGGCTGTCAGCCATTTACGCAGCTAACCAAGATAATGTAATACAGCTCAACACAACTATAAAATCTGTGTTTTATTCTTGTAGTTAGGAGCATGTTTTTCAGTGTGATGATACGCAACGTCTCCACGTGGAGTTTACTATAGAAACATCAGTCAGAACTGCGAAACGTTCAGAGTTTGTTTTGTTTGTTTTTTTTTTCTTCAGACTAACTTTGGCAGGAGTTTGATTTTTTATTAGTTGGCTCCACTCCACTGATCTGACAGGTTTGGAGGTAGACTGTGGCACTCGTCCTTCACCTCAAAGTGTCTGCCTTTTTCTAAACAGCGTCCAGCAACAGCATCCCAGATGGTCCAGTATAATAAACCATCTGGGACGGCTTGGGAAAATGGGTCTCAGACTGTTCTGAGAATAAACATTTCAGCAGCACTTCTCCACTGCTGTTTCTGAGACAAAATACTGTGAACTTTTTTTTTCTTTTCCAACCAAAGAAAACTACATGCTGGGAGAATATGTACAGCAGTGACAGCATCTCTCCATCTGGGGCAGACATGTATACTGGTATGAAAAATGAATGTTTAAAGTGGTAAAGGCAGCTGGGGAAGCACTCAAAGCGCTACAAAATAGGTGACTGATTCTGACAACATCTATTGAACAACTGTTATAAAACATCCTGCAGCCACACGAAGACAGCAAAACATGATTAGATTGCCCCTTTTTTGTTTGTTTGTTTGTTTGACTGTTTTGTTTTTCTGTATTAGCCTTATCATTAATACAGCTTATGCTGCGGAGGTTCAATGTTTTCTGCTCAAAATTATAGTGATCCTGTTGTAACAATCTATGACATGAGCATAATATGATGTGAGATGGAAGCGTCATTAGAACTGAGTGGGACATCATTAGTCTTCTTTTTATCTGAAATGCTTTCAAAATATACTTGATATTCTACCCCAAGACAGTCCTGAAGGATTTTGTCTTTCATTGTCATTGTGGCTGAAGGACATCCTTTTTATCAGTGCACATTGATGTTGCATTCTTTTCTGTTTTTGTTTAAAGTTCTTGCGATGCATCTTTTACATCACTCTGCTTCGCTTGGAGAAAGTAAAAGAGCAAGCAGACAAAGTGGCGCTTTGTATCTGCAACCACACTTTGAACTCAAACATCACGTCACGTTGCTCCCTTCTGTCGCCATAGCAACTGGTTAGACGATAAAGAGTATTCTGGTAGAAGTGAAGACGAGCTACTTTTGCACAGTTAATCTTTTAAAGTTGTGCCTTACGCAGTAGACCCTTACCACCTGTGCTCTGCGCATTTCGTCTTCCAGGCAGTGCTTTGGGGACGGGCTGAACTGGGCCGGTTGCGCCATCATCGTGCTGCTCGGACAGCAGCGTCGCTTTGACCTATTTGACTTTTGCTACCACCTGCTCAAAGTCCAACGGCAGGATGGCAAGGACGAGATCATCAAAAATGTGGTGAGTATATCTCATCCACTAAATTTTCTCAATACTATTAGGCACATTTTCATATATTTGGATTGTTTTTTTTCGAAAGACACATGATTTATGGACATACCTTTTGTTCCGGTTTTCCTTGACAGCCCCTGAAGAAGATGGCAGACCGCATCAGGAAGTACCAGATCCTCAACAACGAGATATTCGCCATCCTTAACAAATACATGAAGGCAGTGGAGACGGACAGTTCCACCGTGGAGCATGTTCGCTGCTTCCAGCCGCCTATACACCAGTCCCTGGCTACCACCTGTTGAAAAAGAGCTTTGACAAATAGTGCACTCACACACACATACACACACACCCATACACACATCCTAAAACACACACATTCCCCCTCAGCTGAGATGCTCATTTCTGCCTCATTATGGTCTCTGAGGGGCAAAGGTTACCACAGTGGACCAGGCCGTCTTTAAGAATTCAAAGACGAATCCTCTCCAAACTTTTCCTTTATTTAAAACAGGACCGTCTTTGGATTCTTCAAAGAAGTCGACCGGACCAGAGGTGGAAGTGTATATTCACACTTTTTTTTTTCCTTCTTTCTTTTGATTTTACTTTATATGTGGCTTTCACAGACTCATGCATGCCTTCTCTTTTTTCCCTCAGCCGCTCACTTGTGCGTTGTACCACTTCTTCACATGCCAAAAAAATAATAATATGAAGCCCTGTTACAGCATGTTTAAAATTCCCGAAATTCAGACTGAGAGGAGGTTTAAATAGTCTAAAAAGTTGAAATATGATGCTGATAAGTGCAATGTGTAACTAACTGCCAGAGATCTTTAGGTGCTCTCAGTGGCTCCTACAGCTATTAAGAGTTCCAGCACTCCAACGAGTAGACCAGCGCTACTGCTGCGCGTCCTTTTAGACCTGAACGCATTTGGAAATCTTAAGCCATTTACATGATAATTTAGTCTGCCCGTATCCACGGTAACAGAGTGTTTACTTACTCATTACTTTTTCCACACCTGGCTTGCTTTCTGAGGTTTGGCAGCAGGGATGTATTTTTGATTTGCTTTTATTTATCTCATGACTTAATCTAGTTGTCTTACCTCCTAATGACTCTTTTTTTATTTAGTGCAAGTTCCACTGTAAAATTTCACTGTTGAACCAAGTGAAGTGTCGAGTGTGTAAGTGTTCTTGTTTTAATTATTAATATTTTTACTTCACGCATCCTTGGTATACTTGCCTCTCTGCTACTGAAAGGAAACCTCATCTGTTTGCCCCTCCCTTTGTCATTTGGAAAAAGATTTTATATTCTGTATATGAACACACCGATATTATTTACAATTTTGAAAAGATATTAATTTGAATAAATGTGTTTGATTTTTTTTTTTCTGTTTGTTTGTTTTAAGCTAAAAATACAGAAGACAGCAGATTAGGAAAGTACCTCTAGGTTGTATAAAGACTGTGCTGTACCAGATCGGCCTGTTTTGGGTGTGAGTGAATGAGCAGACCTGTGACACAAAACAAAACAAAAAAAGGAGAAAGAAAAAAAAAAACTAGTTGCTAAATTAAAGGGCCATATATTAAATATAAGGTATTTACTGTTGTTGGAACTTTTAGTTTTAGCAGTGTTATCAAAATATGCAAATTTCCCCTCTTTTTGTTCATATGAAGGAAAACTAATGAATCATTAAGAAGTAACCTCTCCAGATCACCCCTGTGATCTGTCTCTGCTCAGTTTTAAATGCAGAACGTTTGTTTTGTAAATCCAGTGTCTTTTTATCATATTTATTCAACTCCAAGTTATCGTCCATTTAAAGTTTAATCTAGTAAAAATGAAGGTACCGATGTATCATCTCGAAACCTAAGCATGGCAGAAGTAATTTATTGTCATCAGTGGCTCCATTTGTGACATGAGGCTTTGTTTATGATATTGTTGTACAAGTGAAAATGTTTTGAAGTACAAAAAAAAAGGAATAAAATTAAAGAATATAAAATGTACAACAATGGTCCTGCACAGGATTTGAAATTATGTTGTATTTCCATGAAATAAAAAATGTTTAACTGAAAAAAGTGTCAGTTTTATCTATACGTCCAGCATGAAGTATACCCCTGGTTGGATATTGTTTGGATTTCATTGATACCAAATCAGATCCTGATCTCGCTGTCTTTCTCTGTCTCACTTTACTGTTTAAAAAAAAAAAAAACACATAGGAGTTCAGTTCAGTGAGGTCATTCTGTGTAACTCTTATTTAATATTTGTTTAAGAAGGCAGCAAATCTAAATGCAGGTTAAAGTGCATTTCTCTGAAAATCTGTAAAATGGGTTCCAGATATTATTCAGAATAACTGTACTTTGATTAAACAGTTGATTGGAGAAAGAAAAACATGAAAGAGTGGCCAGCCCAATCACTGGACCTCAATCTAAGAGAAAACCTAGTTCAGGAAAGATAAGTCTTCAAACACTTCATACATCTTTATACAGTAAATGTATGAGTGTGGAAAGAAAAATGTAAAATACTCCTATTTGAACAGCACAATATAACCTTTTCTCCACTTTCTGTAAAGTAATAGCAAATTGCACAACTTTTTCTTCATGGTTTGATTTGGAATACAAAATACAGTGTTGCCAAAGCATTTGTGTATTTGGATATAAAAACTATTTTAAGGATTTTGAACTTTGCTCACTATTTTGAACACTGTTGTGGCAAATTTCTATTGACTAAAGAGCACCAGAGAGATAGGTCAAAATAACAGAGGTTTATTACACTTGTGCACAAGGAGAAACTGTCACAGATGGTCAAAACACACATCCTGAGAGTGACTCCAAGGAGTCCAGAGACAGGGACATTTATACTTGTTTATCTTTACACTCTTGGACGTCACAACAATGATACATGGCACACAGACACATGGTGATCACAAACCCAGGAGGTTCTCCTGAGGCCTTGGTTGCTAGATAAGGTGTAGGGCAGACTAAACTTCTCTCTGTTCCTTTTTTGTCTCTGCACCCTACATAAATTACTCTTGTCTGCTGTGATGATTAGATTCAGAGATTCTCTACTCTTAGCTGGGTCACCCAGTTCTCTTGACCTTTTCACTTAGATTCTTAAGGCATACGTGTCTTTAATAACTGTGGAACATAACTGAGTGTAGATTAATAAATGAATAAACCTAAAAGTAAGTAAATATAATGAATGTATGTGTAATTAATAAAATTTTCTTCCACATGCCTTTTTTTTTAATCATATATAAACATATGGACCATCCAAACCCAGTGGGCAGCTGTTGCAGCTTTCCACTGGGTAATGTCTACTATGCAGTTAAGGGTTATAACCTGTCACAGCGCATATATGCTGAGTCTTAGAAAACATACGCGGATATTTCTACAGAAATTTTCTTCTAAATTGTCGTTTAAATCACGAGCTCCTCCGTACTACTAATCAACACTCACATGTTGATCAGCGATTTACAATTTTTGACCTGAAGGCGGTGCGGCATGACGTCACCCAGTGCTGGATTCCTATTGGACACGCATAGCTGTGCATGCGTGTGGCGTTATTTTGAAATTTCAGCGGCGGATCGTTAGCGTTTGTTGCTGTGTGATATCTGGACCGGAGCTGCTCAGCAGCTTTCTTTTTCCCAAACTCTCCGAGAGACTGCCTCACTTAAAATTACTTGAACATGTCTTTCTCCAGAGCACCATTAAAGAGGTTCAACGAGCACGTTGGTAAGTAAACTTAAAGGCAAGTTATCCACTTAAGTTGTTGTCGTTAAGCAGCTTAGCTGACATACTTAGCTCTATGCTACGTTAAATTACACTTGGTCTCTATGCTTTGTTCTTTGGCTAATTCAGTTTCAATAAACCACAAACAACAACAAAATGTGACTTAAGTCGACATTAGACAAATGTCGCTAACGTGTATTTTTGTTGTTGCCCCAGGCTGCGCCCCTCCTCCGGGGTCCTATGAGATCAAATGTGGAGATTTGAAGGGGGCAGCCTCCTTCGACAAATCCGATCGGTTCAAACCTGTCAAGATAGGTAGGTGGATGTGACGCATTCAAAGTGACAAGGAATAACAGTATACAGAACACTGAAATGCTTGACCTGTCTCTCCAGCTGCTGGGGCTGCTCTGCCACCTCCATCACCGTCCAGAAGTGTCCTGGTCTCACCTGTTCGCAGGACCTTGTCAGTTGATGGTCTTGTAAGTTTTTATTTAATGTGTTCTATGAGAGTTATCGCCGAATCTTAAACTGATAGTCTTTATAACTTGTCAAAACCCAGACTGAAGGGTCCAGTGGCAGGAAAGAGAGGAATGGCATGACCGTTGAGAGGAAGCAGCAGAAGCTCTTGGAGAGAGAGGTACATGTCATGAAAGCATTATTTATGCTTCACATTAACAGCATGAAATATTCTGTCTGTTAGTCCATTGTTAACGTGAGATTTTGAGCTCTTGGAATATCAGATGTTTACATTATTGTTGTTTCTATTGCTTTCTCTGAATATACGGCTTAGAGATAACATAAAATGCATTTCTTTCCAGATCCGGTGCCTGGTTCAGCAGCGTGGGGAGCAGGACCGTCGTCTGCTGGTCTTGGAGGAGGAGTTGAACAAGGTGGAGGCAAAGCTGCTGGCTGCAGTCAGGGAGAGGACAGCCATTACTGCCAGTGTTACCACACTTGAGAGACAGCGGGCAGAACTCAAGAAAGTCAATGAGTTTCTCAAAAACAAGGTGGGTTTTAGAACTAATGTATTAATAAAATGCATCTTAACTTGTGAAAACCTTTAGGTAAATCGCAATAGTACTGAATGAAACATGTAACTGCATGTTTTGTTTTTTGTTTTTCTTTCCTTAGGTTTCTGCTGACACTACAAAAAAAAGAATCAATTCTCTCACAATGGAGTTGATGGAAGCTCGGAACAATTTGGATGCTAAAAACCAGGTATTACTTTCCGTCATAGATTTAGTTCTTGCTAAACACTTGGAGTTCACAAGCATTCTTTAATCATGTTACAATTTGTATATGTGTTATATCTGTGTCCAGGAACTAAGCGTCCTGCAAATTAACACTGAAGGCCAGGTGAGGGTGTTAGAAACTGATCTTCAGGCTGCTAGAGCTACATTTTCTGCTCTAATGGACAGGAATAAAGATTTGGGTATGTTTTTTTTTCTTTTTTCTTTTCCTTGGGACTGTGTAGTACATAGACATTGTGTAGTATTTAGATGCCCATTTTTTTTCTTCTTTTTTTTTTTTTAAGAGGATCTCCATCAAGTGACAAAAACACAGAATGAAGACCTGGAAAATGAAATTACAAGCTTGCATGGTGAGTCTGTGACAGGAAATTTCACATCTCAAGCAGCTGGTTATTTAAAAATTCATGGCCCATCTCCTTCCTACAACAATGGATTTAATTTCCTGTTAACCCCTGATCCACAAGTACCATCTGAGTTGCATGCAACCATGTTACCACTTCTTTTTATGGCCTACTCAGGCGTCTCTAATCATGTGCTTTTCAGCTGTGATACGGGAGCTTAGGGAGGAGAACAAAGTTCTGCAAGGATACTTGGATGCAGCCAACGACCAGATCCAAGTAATAACTACGTTTATACTAACATATTTTGCAATATTGGGACATTTTAAAAAATGTTTTACGAATGCTCAGTGAAATATACAAAAACAAGCTTTTTGTGTCTATGTGGTTGTAGGATCTCCGCTTGAAGGCACAAGAGAGCATCTCTGCTGGTTCTCAAGCAAGAGAAGCTAAAGAGAATCTAAAGTAAACAAACACTTCCTCTTACCACCACCACCCCCTTTTGGGGCGGGAGGGGTGGGGCGGATGTAATATTGATATATTCCAGCTACAGTAGACTAATATGCCACTTTTTCCATAGGAGACTAGAAACAGAGCTTGAAACCACTCAAGATGTGCTGAGACAAAAAGAGGAAGAAGCTCATAACTTCCGTCAAGAGCTGCAGGCATCAAAAGAGTATTTATGGGAAGTGGAAAAGAGATTGGAGTACCAAGAGCTGGAGATCAAGTCTGCGCAGAAGTCAGTGTGTGACATGGAGAAGCAAATGAAGGTGGCCAGCCAGGAACTTGAAGAATCTCAGGCAACAGTCTGTCAACAGGAGGCGGAGCTGGTCAGACTAAAGGAGGTGCTGAGGAGAACCGAGAGGGAGCTGGATGAGAGGGTGGCACATCTCGAGCAGAGGTGTCTATCCTCTGAGGAAGAGAAAAGTATGTTCCCATAGACACACTGGCTGTCTTCATCCCATGCCATTTGAAGTTTGTATCGCAATCGTTGTTAATAATTTGTTTGGTTTTAGGCAGAACTCAGGAGGAGGGGCTGAGGAGAGTAGAGGAGCTCAAGATGGAGCTGAGCGCATTACAGCAGGCTAAAAGAGACGAGAGAAAAAGACAAATTCGGCTTGAACAAGACCACGCTGCCCTTACTGAGGAGTTGACCAAAGAGAAGGTTACACAGCCATAGTCTGCTACGGCCTGTTGTTTAATAAAAAAAACAACAAGCAAACAAAACCTGACAGTTTTAAGATTTAGTTTTACTTATCTACTTAACTTTTTTTGTTTGTTTTTTTGTCTAAAGGCACTTGTGGATTCTCTGACTGTGCTGGTGGAGCAGGAGAGGGAGGAGTCTGAGGAACATCTGAGGCAGTTGAAGGAGGAGATGGAGGAAGTGCTGGGAGAGCTTGCTGTCATGGAGGAACAAGAGCAAAGCAGGCAGGTGATGGAGGAGAAGAGCCAGGAAGCCCTTCAGAAAGTGCAAGAAGAAAAAGAAGAGCTTGAGCATCAGCTGAACGTTACAAAAGAACTTTTGACGAGGTGAGTATCCAAATGCTTAATATAAAACAAATGTAAAGGTAAAATTTCCAGAGATGAAGTTTTAAAAAAAATGATGCTTGCTTTAAACAAGTGCTACTGACTACTTTTTATAGATTTGCCATCACTGTTTATATAGACAGGCTTCATGCCCCAGCTTACAGTCTACATATAATATAGAAAATAATTGCAGTAGCCTGTCCATCACAAGTATGACACAGTCAGTGGGTCACTTGTCTATTTTTGTTCACGGCCAATTTGAAGTTTGCAAAGCAGTTTTCCATTTCATTCGCTGTATATAAGGGCAAGAGGGCACTGCTTTTATTAGACAGTTGATGGTGGTGACTGACAGATCAAATAACGCACAGGATGTTGAGCATCATGCCAGTACTTTGAGACTGGCAGCTCTTTGCTGTTCACCTCACAACTTGGACATGTCAAGTTAGGCATATTTCTTTAGGAAAGCAGAAAACTATTTTTACACAAGTAACCAAAAGTGTTTTCACCTGTGGCAGGATCCGTCATAATTTTTATTTTTTTTTGTAATATTTACATACCATTTCTTCATCAATTTCAAAGTGATTACTAGTATGCGTATAAAATGATGGGGTAAACTGGTTACATAAATTGTTCAAGAACTCATGGACAGTTGAGCAACAAGAAAATGTCACTGAAACACTTAATATATAGAAAACTATATGTTTGAATCATCCACCTGTCTAAAAACAAGCAGAGTTTATGTAAAAAAAAGAAATGAAATGATTTAATTGTGTAGTAACTATAACAGACGCACAGGCAAGTTGCTAAACTTGCTAAATAATGTAGATGAAATCGGCAAATTTGACCCTCCCCTAAAAGTAGCAACATTGTAGTAAATAATTCCTATGTCTTTAGAGTTTGCTATCATTTTCAGCTGTCTTCTAGAAGGAAAAAAAACAACAAGCTAATATTAATAATAATAGCAGCAACAATATTAATAATGGCATAAATAACTTTTAGATTTATGAAGTTAAAATACAGTCTTTACATTTTTTTATTTGTATAAAATTATCTTAGATAAATTGTTACAGCATTTAATTTCAGTTGACTGATTAGTCTGCCAGTTCTTTTAATTTTCCAGAAGGATGCATTATTACACTCTTCATAAAATAAATAATTTGAATTGATGTTTGTGAATACAATGTCGTAACGGTGAATAATCTATACTTTTAAATTTGAACCACTTTCATTTATATCCTTGTCATATTTAGTAAGACCAGTGATGTGGAAAGCTTGAAGGAGATGCAGTTAGCTGCGATGAAAGAGCTCCAAGAGGCACATACGAACTCACAAGAAAAGATGGGAGATATTGTTAAAGAGCTGGAAAGGTGAGCCCTGGAGTGTTGGTATCTCCTGATGTTTGTTAAAAAGTTGATTTTGATTCTGTTGGTTTGTGAGCTTCACATAATGCTCACCTAACCTTTTGGTTTTTTTTTAGCACCAAGGAGGCTCTAAGGGGAGCAAAAGAAAGACAGAGAGAACTGGAGACAGAAGTGGAGAGAGTGACCCACCAACTGAAGGAGGCGATTGGCGAAATGGTTGAACAGAAAAAAGAAGAAATCAGTAGGGTAAGGGAGTGGTCAGAGGAGCATGAGGAGAGGCTTTTGGCTGACAGGAACACCAGGGAGGAGAATGAAAGGTATGCTTAAAATACACACTCGGTTTATGTTGTAATAATTGTTTTTCCACTTCTTTACACACCTTTTTTTTCCCCCCTTGGTCTTGTAGATTTCTGCTGGAAGCACAGGCTTGCCTTGCACAAAAAGATGAGGAGATGAAGGCCATGGAGGCAAGCCATGCAGCTCAAATCAGTCAGCTACAGCAGGAGCTGCAGCTGCAGAAAAATAAGAAAGAAGAGGCTCTGAGGCAACTAGAGGAACAGAGAAGTCAGAGTTTAGCCCAGCTCCAACAGGAGAGGGAAAAAGAGCAGAGATGTCTGGAGGCCATCAGGCAGGAAAAAGAGGACATGATAAAACAACTCCAAGAAGAAAGGGAGGAGAAAATTAAAATTCAGACAGCACTTCAGGAGGAAATAGGAGCATTGGATGTTGAGAGGAATGACCGTGAACATGTCAAGTCAGAGATGCTCAGACTACAGAGTGAGCTTGAGGATTTAGAGAAGAATAGAAGAAGTCTGCTGTCTGAAGTGGACCACAAAGAGCAGCTCAGGCATCTTCTTGAACAGGAAAAAGACCAGCTTCTGTCTCGCCTGAATGATGCAGAGCAAGAAAGAGTTAGCCTCCAGACCCAATTAGTCCTTATAGAGGAGAAGACACAGGTTCTGGAGAACGAATCGGAAAACCAACAGCAAGATAGAGTAGCTCTGAGGGAACAGGTGGACGTTCTGTCACAGGAGAAGGTTACTCTGCAGTGGGAGATGGAGGAGCAGCGCCAGGAACTTCACAGACAAATAACTGAAGCGCAAGAAAACAGGTGAGTAATGTTGGGTTTTCTTTGTGATGTGGATATAATTTTTTTTTTTTTTTTTTTTTTCCCCAAGTTGCAGTTTTTAGCTCATTCCTCTCTTCTAGCTCCCTGAAATCTGAGATTGACCACTGGAGGAGACAGTATGAGGAGCTCTATGCTAAAGTCAAACCCTTCCAGGTCAGCCATTTTCACAAACATAATCTCTTAATGGCCCAACAATGTCAGAACATAACTTTGTATAGTAAAATGTGATCTTCAGAGTATTTTTTAGCTGGGCCACTGCATAGCCTAGCAGTTAAAGCTGGAGGCCCATGTAAGAGGCTCAGTCTTCCTGCAGCGGTCGCGAGCTTGACTCCCGCCTTGCTGCACGTCTCCCCCATTTTCTTTGCCCCACCTTCCTGTCTCCGGCCTGTGATTAGAGCCAAAAAAAAAAAGAAAGAAGTATCTTGTACCTTATTGTTACTGTTTTACAGAAGGATTTTATTTCCAATTTACTGCCTCTGGTTTCATCTCCTTCAAACTAGTCTTACACCAGATACAGTTAGCACTTTAGTGTTAAAGTGTAGCATTATGCAGCTGAAAATCAGAAAGTGATCCAAATGTTTATTATAAAAGGTCCTGTCTTTTCAACGCTCACAGATGTTAGTTTTGTTAAAACAAATAACTGCATTCATGTTAATGTGCACCTACAGGAACAGCTCAATGCATTTGCAGCAGAGCGAAATGCGCTTCTTAATGAGAATGGAGCAAACCAGGAGGAGTTGAACAAACTGGCCGATGCTTACGCTCAACTCCTGGGGCACCAGAACCAGAAGCAAAAGATCAGACATGTGGTGAAACTCAAAGATGAGAACGTCTCCCTAAAACAGGTGGGATTTTGAAATGGCACCTTGCGTTTTGCTTATTTCATGGTTTGTCTCGAACTCATTGTCCTGTACTTCATCCTCCTCCCTTCTCTCTGTTGGCGTGCATATGTGTCTGTGCTTGCAGGAGGTGTTGAAACTTCGTACCCTGGTGAGTCGGCAGAAGAGTGATTTGGAACAGCTGAAGTCACAGCTCCCTGGTGCTCATCGCCGCAGGTTTGATCCCAGCAAAGCCTTCCAGCACAACAAGGAGAACAGGCAATCTGAAGCAACTGAGCCTCTGAAGGAAGGTAAGCACTGAACTATTTGCTGCAACCCCTTGAGGTTTGAGCATAAAACATTCATTTCTTAAATGAATGTTGCATTGCAACATACCATAGTTTGTTTACCACTCTTGTGACCCAGTGATTGTTAAGAATAATTGTTGCTTATTTGACCACAAATTTTAGCCATGAAAGTCTGTGCAGCAATTGTGGGTTGGACAGATGCTCTGGAACTGCAGCACATCTGCAAGCAGCATCTAATTGTTCTGCAGAAGAGACTGAGATGACAATAAAACTCACTACACCCAAACACGCTTCAAAGCCAGAGCTGCTGTTAAATACATTCATGGGTCACAGGTAATTTGTTGCAGCTCACTAGCGAGTGACACTAATATGTCAACCAATTAATTGGACAATATGCAATTCAGTGCATATTCTATCTCAACATCATTACTGATGAGTGCTTTGTTAATGAACTGGCAATTTAGCCTATAGAAATACCAGACTGCTCTTTTATTTTAAAGTATCGGATTAATTAGGTCATTGATGTGTCTGTGTTTAACATAGCTTCTATTAGTGGAAACGATTGGACTAGAGTCCTATAAATATGAGCCCATAGCTGTATAGAGAGATGAGCCTTGATGAGAATTGAGCAGTTTTTAATAAACTTGTAATTGCCAAAATGTTTTCCAAATTCTTATTATAATTGTTTGTTTTCTCAGGAAACCATAAAGATTAGTGGAGCTCTTCTTGTCAAGAAGATCAGACGGCTAACAACATAAAGTACAACTCTTAAATTTGGTTATTTTCAGTGATGTTTTATGGCTAACTTATGATTCTTAACTTGTAAGCTTCATTTCCTTTAATGTTTTCTATGTTTGTTTCAAATTGTTATATATACTAAGCCCCCCCCCCCCTTATGTTTATGTCTTTATGCAGAAGCAACATGTAAAAGATTCTAATGGCATGGATGGAAGTCTAATGTGATTGCTATCAGATTAAAAGCATAAATGTAACTTATTTTTCAGTGAATTTTAGCTTTGTAACCTAGTTACCTGTTCTTTTAAGTCACGGGAGCAGTAATTTTCCTATAGAATATCTGTTTGGACATTTCTTTCTCTTTTGTAAATAAAGACAGATTTTAAAAACCATTCCAGAGGTGTTGCTGAGATTTATTTACACAACAGGAGTAAAGATGCCATCTACAAAGCCTTTTATTTGCATCGTCTCTGCTGTGTCTGTTCTCAGCCAGTAGAGGGCACCCTAGGACTGCAGCCACAGGGTTAACCTCGGCAGAAGTGTGATACAACCCATGTTTCACTGACACCATCTACCAGCCACAAAGAACACAAATTCACATCTTTACAGAGAGGAGCCTCGGGTTATGGGTCATGAAGCTTTATTTCCTTCAGTTGATAAGACATAGCCAGCAAGTATCGGGCCAGAAATTGACTTCGGGACCTTATTACAGGCTATGAGTGGTGCTAGTTGTTGAGTGGCGAGTCAGTCGCAGTAGCCCTCCAGGTGGTGAATGCTGCATGGGTTATGGCAGCACTGCTCCACGATGCCTCTCTTCACCTTGGGCTCATTGTGTCCAGACTGAATCCTCCACAGCTGCTCCTCTTGTTTGGCCCTTTTAGAGAGGAACCCTTTGAAGTGGAGAAAGTTTCCATAGAACTGTGTTAAGTCCTGCAGCTTCTACGCAAACCTGGAAATTCCAATGACAGTTCAGACTTTTGTGGAGACTTAATATCTAGTTAATCTGATTGTACAAATCCTTTTAATCTTGTTGGTCTTTGCTTCAAGAGCTATGATATGATGGAGCTCCAACAGAGGCATAGCATCACTTACAGCCTGATGTTGCAAAGCATCAATAGGATGTTTGAGGTGGGAGATCTAAATAATGTGTGTTTGAGATGATTTAATGAGGACTGTGGGGATTTCATAAGATTTGTGATGAATGGATTTGTCACATCACAGATGTATAAAGCAACAATTTAGATTAAAACAAAAATGGCTTGGTCTAACTTGAAGAAGCAAGTGAACCTTAAATCTTTTTTTTTCCTTCTTTCATCCAATTAGCAAATTTGCCCTTTTTCTCTACATTAAGTCTAAATCTTGAACGCAGTGAGCAGGGATCTTGGCAGCGGCATGCTGTTTATCTTTGAATTTCCACCATGAAGGAGACAACACCAAACCAGCTTTTTCACAAATTAGGAAAAAAAAAACTTACCGAGCAAATGTTCCAGGTCCCGCTTGTGGGCTCGGTGTGGGTTGTAGTAAAATCCCCGTTCTCCACATACGAAGTAGAGGGCATCCACCAGGTGGGAGCCACACAGGTGCTGGACAGGGACTGAGGAAGCCCCTGGAGAGTAGACCACCAGCAGCAAGAGCATCAGGACTGTCCATGATACCCTGGCCATAAGAGGGAGACCGCTTGGACACGGAAGAAAAAAAAAAAAAAAAGAAAAGAAAATTTCATTCACAAAATGATACACAGCTGATCAAAATTTTACTATGATAGATTTCAGAAACAAAGGATAAAACTGAATCCAGCTGTCAACACTTAATATTTTAAGGCCATATGAAGAAAAATTGGAGGATGGAGTGATGCTGAAATTTTATTGGAACTTTCTTCTTGACACTTGAGCATTACAAGACCACTTTCTTCTAATAACTTCAGTTATAGATATTTTTCCAAGCTCCAATGAATTTCGACCAGATAGCTCCAGGCAAAGTATAATAGCACACACAACATAGGAGGCACAAAGCAATGCCCTGACTCAAAATATGGGCTTTGAAGTGAGCAGAAACCTGAATAATTAATTCTTTCATTGGAAATCAAAGGCCAGGATAAAAAGCCATACTAAAACACAGTCTACAGAGGAGTCATTGTTTGACATTTATCTCTAAACTTTACAAATTAGCGCAGGCTTAGCCAGACAAAGTCTGGATGAAGAAAAGTTGTAAGTCTAAAAATGACCTTGATGCCTCCGGGGTGCAGGTTTCCATCAGGGTGATGTGAAAATGATAATAAGTGATGTTAATTACTAAAAGAACTGGGCAGATCTAAAGTCAGAATTGACTTCTAAGCCTCTGTCACTTTGAAGTTGGACATATCATTGTTGCTATTTTCAAACATCATTTTAGACC
The DNA here is from genome assembly GCA_037176975.1 of Arrhamphus sclerolepis. Taxonomy (NCBI): domain Eukaryota; kingdom Metazoa; phylum Chordata; class Actinopteri; order Beloniformes; family Hemiramphidae; genus Arrhamphus; species Arrhamphus sclerolepis. Next base: position 12,614,456 of record JBAMYA010000002.1, read on the forward strand.
CTGAAAGCTACGATTAATCACATTTCTACACAGCTCTTATTGAAGTAAGCTGAAAAAGATTTGATCTTTTTTTTCTGCTCCACTTTCATCCCCTTTTCAATTGTTTTTTTTTTTTTTCCCTAAGAAAGAATGACTAAAATCCAGGACCACAAATGTTGGTACTGTCAGTGTCTCCCTAATATAAGGTTCCTATTTTGCTGCCCAGCTTTAGAAGTTATGTGTTATTAGTAAAGCTTCACTTGTGATGCATAGTCTCACACTGTCACTGTCCTTTTGTGGATATCTTATAGTAGATTACTGAAAGGAAAATAAATGAACATAACAGTGCCTTTAACACTGCACCTGTGCCAGGCATTAGAACATTGGCAGTCTATCAGGTCTGCCACTCCTTTATCACCCTTGGCTGTGCCATGCTCCTTGGTTCAGTGGATCAGTAGAATTATAGCCCCTGCCCATGTTACTCTTCATTTTCATCCTAGTTATTATATACATACATTTTAACAACTAAAATCTCAAGTGAATAAAGAGAAGTTGCCTTACCTGTGTTTGAGGTCTCAGCAGAGCAGCTGGTGGTTACGGATGAAAAGGACCAGGGCTATAAGGTGCAGAGAACATCTCTACTTGGCCACCTTTCCCCTTTTTAACTCTTGGCATCCACCTGACTTTTGTCACCCTCAAGTGAGAGCCAAACACACATTATTTAGATCTCCCACCTGACCTGTGTAAGTGTGCTTGATCTGCTCTTCGGTGGCACTGCGTCACCTCACTGTGTGGAGCAGTAGCCCCAGGATAAAGTTGAGAGTGCAGCCATCCATAGTGATACCCACATCAACCCCTGCTGTGCAAAGTCCTGACTGGCACTGTTCACAAGCTTTACAAACACCATATGTCACAGCCTGATCACACAGTGTAGATTAGAAGACTTTTAGGCTTATCAGTGACCACTACAGGTGTGTTTAAGCACTATCTGTGCTGGAGACGCATCAATATGTCTACTTTGCAACTAGCTACCTTGATGAATACTTTAGACGCTCGTCATCTTGGCTGCAATGATGCGCTATTCGATAATGGGATTTTTTTTCCCCATGTGGTTTTGTGTCTGTTTACAGACGTAATACTTGATTTGTCCTGAAAAGTCCACAAAAGCTTACCAGTTATGTGTTATGAATGTGCTACAAAGCCTTTGTAGAAAAAGTTAGTTTTCCTGATTGTGTAGCATAGTTTTAGTTGTTTTATTTTAAACTCGTGTCTTATAAGTACCAGCTATTCTTGATAATGTCAGTGCATCTCTCTGTGGATGAGTCAGATTCAGATGAAGGTTGACATTCTGTATAATTTTTCTATCAAACGATGAGTCAGTTGTCGAGCCATCCGGCTGCAGCACAGCTCTGTGTTGTCGCCACTTTGCCTTTGACGCTTAAATTAAATTTTATGATGTCTATGGAGTGAGTTCAAAAAGAAACCTTTCACTATGTTTTAAAAGTAGCCATGTACGCTCCAGAAATGGGATAACTTACTGCTTAACTTTTAGAGGGGTGTGTGTATATATATATATATATATATATATATATACATATACATATATATATATGTATATGTGTATATATACATACATACACACACACACACACATATATATATGTATGTACATGTATATACTCACACACGTACGTAGAATTTTTTTTTTCCCCCTCTAAAAGTTAAGCAGTAAGTTATCCCATTTCTGGAGTACATGGCTACTTTTAAAACATAGTGAAAGGTTTCTTTCACATATATGTATACATATA
>JBAMYA010000002.1:12617157-12639413 GCA_037176975.1 Arrhamphus sclerolepis
GGAATAGCTCTTCAAGTCTTTATGCCCTAGTAACTATCCCATGAATTAATAAATTCATAAAATAAAATGGTGAATGTCTCTTGTGAAACCCCAGATAAGTATAAAAATGATTTGAAAATTAATTTAAACTGTCTCACCTCTTAAACTAATTTAAGTCTAAGCTTACTGATATAAACTAAAATATGTCTTCATCTCTACGTCTCACAAATGTCATGTTCACAGGACTAGTTTTACCTGGGGACCTGCAGGATTTAAAAAAATACACCCCAGCATTTGTGCTTTGTTCAGCGCATTGGGGTGGTACAAGCGAAGTCTATATTTTACTACAATTTACAGATATTAATTCTTGGTTACTTCATTAGCGCTTTGGTTTATATTAAACAATTAACATTAAACAAAAACGTAAAATGCATCTTTGGCTTGTATGTATCCAATTACAGGGAAATATTGATTTGAATGTTTTTGATCATCCACTACTATTAGATTTCACTGACATGTGATGCATGTACTGTTACCATGGTAATCGTAAGAACAGTAACTGAAAAATGAAGCTTTTGTTTTAGTAGACTTTACCCTGTCTGACTAGTGTTGGAGCTTTATGAATAACTTCTTATGACATGCTGCTCTACATGTCAGTGTTTCCCACAGAAATTTTGGAGACTGTGGAGGCAGCAGGGGGGCATGCGGCTAAAGTGTTTTGCGCAAAAGTGCTTTCCCAAAGTGTGATTTCATATTGTCAAAATAAGCTGAGCATCGACAACATAGTTTATTTTTCTATAATTGAAATTCTAAAAATTAAAAAAAAAAAAGACAAATGGCGAGTTCATCTCAGGTTCAGTTTATTTAAATAAACAAATAGTAAGATGTTTTTGTATTATTTATCATTACAACTTATTTATTGTTGCTGTAATATTTTCATTTAGGTGGAAATGCAGTGTTACTTCTAAATACTGATCACAGATGTCTAAGTTGACTCAAATTTGTCAAATGACAAATTTCAACTGTTATTTTAAAAATCAACCTACCAGGATCATCTCACTCTTCTTTTTTCTCTTTTCCTCCCTGACTATTGATGCATTCACGGCCATGACCAAAAAGGGTTTAACCAGTTTAACAACCATTATGATGATGTTTTTTGAGCCTGACTGATGCTCTACAGTGTCTGGTCCACGTGTGCAGAGCGCCAGCGCTGCACACTTTCGTAAACACTGACAGACGACCCCCACCCCCCACTTTCTGACACAACCTGAGGCCCAGGTGAACCGTCAGGAAGGGTGCACCTGCAAATGTGAGACTGGCACAAATGATAACTAATCCTTTTTTGTTGGTGAATGCTCATGCTCGTCTCCTCACACCACAGGAAATGCCGCCTTGAGCAGCTGTAAATGTCCCAATAGCAGAAACTGCTACTGCACTGCATTGTACATCAGCAGCAACAGACACACGGTCCCATTTCCACTTATTAACACAGTCAGAATCATCAAACTTTTCTCTTCGATTCATGAATTTCCACCCTAAAGATCAAGGGTCTAATTCTGGCCGCCATAGTCTCGTCAATGTGTGGGAAACACTGGGTAAGATTATGTAATGCCATCAACGCTGCCATAAGTTGTTGTATTCATGAAAACATAAGCTCAGAGGGAAGATCTGCAAGATGTAATCAGATTTAATCCTAAAGCAGCGTTTATTCTGAGATAGTCTTTTCTCCTGTGGTTTCTCTCATTTCTTTCTTTCTTTTAGTGCAAATGAGCTCCAGCTTGACTAATGCTGATGAATAACAAAAGGGAGCCAGTTCTTATGGATTTAAATGTAGTTACTAATGACTGTATGTACTGTCAAGAAGCGGACGATGACTATGAAAACTATTAATAAAAGTCTGAATATTGGGGTCTGAGTGCTGTTTTTTTCTCAATACATTTATTTATAGTCACTGTTTTTAGTTCCTTTTAACCAGTCAGTCTGTGGTTGGCGTCTCTGTGTACCTTATGTTGTAAATTAAAACAGAAACGAACTGGAGTCAGATTGTTTGAGATATTTCCCAGAACTGTGAGACTAATTAACCCAGAGCTCAACAAGTTGATCATTTATTTTCCACGAGGCAAAGGACAGATGAAAATCTGATACGTTTTTAGCATTTTCAGCCAGCTGACATGATGTAATATCCTTTTAATAAAGATCACGTTGGGCCCCTTGTGTGCTAAAAGTGACTTTTGAGCACCGCAGAAACCATTTACAGCAGTTACCTGCAAAGGGGACGTTTTAACTAAATGACAGCAGGAGGAAGACAGCTTTTTCAAATCCAGCTAATGACAGAGGATCCTTTGAGGTCCGATAAAAGAAAAGGGTGGGGAGGAAGCTATCCAGCACCTTGGCACTGTCATTTAAGAGTGTAAAATGTAGAACAAGGAAAGGTCCAGCACTGCCATGCTTTGAAACCAATTCCTCGCGGGAACAGGGAGTAGCAGCAAGAGCTGCGAACAACAGGCACACCACTTCAACCCCGGTCACACAGATGCTTCAAACACGCACATCAAATAACCAGCAGCCGCCCTAGTCATGCCGAGGCAGACTGCAGCTGAGTGGAAAGTTGGATGGGTCCCTGAGGTGAGGGTTACGCAACTCCTCATCTCTTCTACTGAATTTGAGAAGATAAAAGAGTGAGGAGTTCAGCCTAGTGAGATGTTGTTAATCTGCTCTGATAGTGAGTCTTTTCACCCCCATAATTATCCCAGACTTTCTGAGGTTAGAAACTGCAGAGACTTAGAACATCAAAAAAAATAATGGTTGACTGACACGGCAGACAACAGAAACAGCTTGGATCATTATGTTTTTCTTATGGGAGAGTTTGAACGCAAGAAGGCAGAAGTAATGAGGCTGATTTCCATAAGTCAACTCTGAGAAGTGGTTGCTGATACAAAAGGCTCCGTGAAAATTCGTCTGTGCTTAGACGGAGCAAATCTTTGCATGCTGGATGACGGCCATTAAAAATTACTCAGGCCTGAAAAAAGAGAAAACATCAAAGTAGTGCCAGAAAAAAAAAAGTGAGGATTTATTTATTTATTTATTTTATGCGAATCTTTGGCAAGGGTAAACAGTTTGGAGTCTGGCAGGTCATGTGCCCCTGTCACATACCAACACTGTGTCATGCATGTGTGCGCGTAAACACGAAAGACAGACTGGACATGTCCTCCTGTTCCAGACACTGCTCTCCATGTGTGCCACGGCCTGCTGGCTCAGATGGCTCAGATCCATGACAGAAACGCCTCGGAGTTTCAGAAATCGTCGGTGTGTGTGACTGTGAGTGAGAGGGAGAGGGCTGCCCTGGTGTCTGCACCCCCCTGTCCCGGCAGTGACAGTCGCTAATGCGATACTAACCTCTGTCATGACCTACTTTGCTGTGCTACCTCAAGCCAGACCCTTACAGAGCACACAGTCACACAGGCACGCGTGCACGCACACATACATTAATAATGAATAAAAAGGAATGAATCTTCTTATAATTCCAAACACGTTTTTTATGAAAACTGTACTTGAGAGCGCACACAGAGACATATGAGCAGATTAGAATTTGAAGTTGACTGCATGTGAGCTTGGTGAGAGCATGGCTTGACAGCTGAGAAAATGACTGCGTGCTATATATCTGACACATCCCCATGAGAGAGGTGAGGCAGGACAGAATGATGGCTGGTTTGATTTTCAGCCCAGAATATAGATTTCCATTTAAACCCTCATGTGACCGGCCTTTTCAAGTTGAGCTCAGTTCAAGACAAGAGAATTTCATTTAGAAGTGCCATGTTCCTAGTTTTTTTTTTATCCTGAAGGGTTGATATGAAAGTCTCCTGTGTGTGCTGAAGACATTTTCTTTTTTAAATTTCACACCACATCTGGTGGGAAAAAGATGCCGACTTCCTCAGTTGTTACCCTTCAATACACCAATAAGAAGTGGTTTCGGCTTGAAATGCGCTCTGATCGCTTTCATTTCTCACCGAAACAGTCTTCACTTTAGCTTTGGATTGATGTGATACGATCTTTATCTTGTTGATGTTAGCAGCATTCAGAATCACTTAAGGCTGCATCTGTCTTAAGACAAAGTGTCTGCAGCCCTGCAGGGGCCATGTGAGGCTGTATTGAGACACAATGGTGCTTAGAACTCCACATTAACATCCACATACTCGTAACCTGATGCTCACAATGACAGTGTAAACATGTACTGTATATAAAATGTTTCCCATGTTCATGTTGTACGCTGACATTGATCCTGTATGAACGCAAGATAAAACCCCTTTTGCAAAAAGTTGAGACTTTGTGTAAGATGTAAAGGAGAGCACTGAATTACAAATACTTTAAGCTTCATGTTTAATTAAAATATGGCAAAGACAGCATTCTAATGCTGAGAAATGCTGTTGTTCTTAGAAAAAGTTGGGGGAAAGGTTTGCTCAGTCATAGCCTGATCACCCTGCTGTTCGCCCTCACGCTTCAGAGCCGTTTCTTTCCTCAGGCTTTCCTCAGGCTAACGTTTTTCTGAGTAGAATAAAAGGACTACATCTATAATTTTGTTATATAATTACTCGTTGCATTTTGATAATTCTTGAATCTTGGATATTCCCCACTGTGATGCATCACTTCTTTTATGTAACAACACTCTGCAAGTGTTTGGGAACTGAGGAGCCCAGTTTGTGTTCTGAGAAAATAATTTACATCAAATAAAAACATTTTTTGCAGGTCATTTTAGCACATGCTGTTTTGCTATAAAGTAGTTGGATATTGTCCCGTTGAAACAGCAGGGTTTCCCTGTTAAATATGTCACCTGAATGAAAGCATGTTTGTTCCAAAACACTGAATTCTTTAACTGCTCGCCAATTAAACGATAATATATTTAAATGGTTTTTTCCCCCCATTCTATGGTTAAACATATGACAAAACTATAGCAAAATCAAATGTATTATGACAACTACAATTAGTATATCATCTGAAAATGTGAACATTTATATGCTCACACAATGCCAAGGAGGTAAGAGATCTGTGATGATCTTAGAGTAGCAATTGTAACTGTCCATCAATCATGTAAAAGTTATAATGCCTTATCCAAACAACTGGGAGTCCGTCATTCTGTGGTATGAAGGATTCAAGACAGTTGCCAATCTCTCCAGGAGTAATCAGACAAAACTAAGATTGGAAGCATCTTTCCTCTCTGAAAGGAACGTGGCAGCACTGCTCAGGTTTGCATTGTTACATCCTAACAAACCACAAGGCTTCTGGAGTATTGTTGTTGTTGTTTTTGGGGGGGGGACTGATGAGCCCAAAGTGGAGATGATTGCCCATAATGCACAACACCGTATTTGACAAAAACTAAACGCAGCACATCTACAGAAACACATTAATTGTGAAGCACGATATTGGAGTAGTCCTTTGCATATTTCTCAAAACCCTCTGAATCTGTATATTTTGTCCCACAATACATTAAAAACTTCATTTCTAAATCCCCGACTATTACTACCTCTGAATCAGCTCTACTGGGATGTGTACATACTCTGCTATATCACTAATTAGTCTCACTGGAAGTCAGATATCCTACCAGCTTTAGTTTTTTTTTTTTTTTTAAACAAAACATATCTTTTCCAATCTTATTTATGTACTGATTATTTTTTTTCTACACCTGTCCCAAGTTGACTTTTTAAATTGTATGCAGGACATAAACACTGAGGGACATTATCACCTGTTGAACTGGAGGAGAAGCTAGATTCACCCAAGTGTTTAGGACTCCAATTCCAAACGGGAGAAAAAAGATTAACTAAATTTTCATCTCGTGAAGCTTCCTCACATCATTGTAACACAGCAGGAAAAGTTAGATGTTCACCAACGTCATACAATCCATCATCTGCATACCAGTTCCCTCTCAGCTGGTGCAACACATCACTAGACTGCACCATCTTGCAAAAAAAACCTGATGTGTTCGCCTGCAAAGGCTGATGAGACTGCTACAGTAGAAGGAAGTTCCGCCCTCTTCAGGGTGTTTTTACCACCGTAGCCTCAGAGGAATGTCGGAAAACTACGCAGGTCTCGCAAAACTGGTAGTTCCAAACCCTGTCTGGGCCCAAGTGCATGCAGGTGTTTTATCTTTTGGCACAATGTCCACCCAAATTAATGGTGGGCAGTTCCTGATTCACTTGGGTTAATGATTCGAATCTTCCTACTGAATCACGACTCATGAGTCACACGTGTCCACTGACCCGGTTCATGAGTCCTCTAGTCATCTAACGCTAACGTTAGCAGCTACGCAAAGTACAAATGACATGTGAGTGACAGCAGACAGCTGCGTAGCGGGAACACAGCTGACTTGGGTGATTTAGCCTGAAACTGAGTGAATAACGGACTCGGTCTCCTCAGAGTCGGAAATTCAGATGAATCGAATCACGTCAGACGAGCCAGAACTTAAGATGAATCGAATCATTTCAGAGGATTCAGAACGTCAGATGAATCAAATCTTCTTAGAGGATTCAGATCTTCAGACCATTCGGCTGAATCTGCAACTCGTAGACTTGCTGACTCAGAACTTAACTCCAGTTATTGATTTCAGTGAATAATAAGTTAAATATTGCTATAAGTAGGCTACTTAAATATATTTATGCTCGTTAACAGTGGTCCGCCTTGTCCTTTTTCTCTTTTGTTAATCAATAAATTTCTCAAAAATATATTTTGAGTGTATTCTTCTACCCATTCAGAAAAATTTAACTTTCAAAATCTCAACAAAAAGAGTAATTTTTTATATGTAATAGAATATGTGAAATATAATTGCTTTATGTAATTGCTTCAAACTGTATGAAAAAAAAAAACTTGTCTTCTCTATAAATACTGTAGGTGAACAGGTCCAAATATGTTGATGTAATAAAAATTAAATTTCAACTATCTTACAACAACACAACTACATAATTAATACTATTTATGAAACTACTACTAATTGAATAGGCTGTACATTGTATAGCCTATGAGGGGGGGGGGGTCAAATGTCTCAAATGAATCGGATCACATCACTAAGTGACTCAGATTAACCCGAGTCCATAATGTGAACCAGACTTACCACCACTAACCCATATGATGCTAAACAATGGAACCTTTCCAAACAATATGTTGTAATATGCAGAGTTGGAATGTTGCTGGTCAATGTGTATGTATTTATTGATTAAAATTAACCATTTTCAGCTGGCTTATCAATCACCAGGTCATAAATCTTAAACTCAACAGCTTTGCTTTGCCACCACAATTGGTCATGCTTGGGTCTCTGTCTGTTTGCACAAATCGATAAGGCTAGTATCACCCTCCTAAGTCTAACTCCACATGCTCTCGGAGATAAAGTAGAAAGAGCAGACCTGCAGCCAGACATATAGGTGGGATTAACAACAGGCTCTTATTTTGGAGAAGAAAAGAGGCAGGGGCTAAAGATATAAGGATTTCAACCCTTTTCATTATTTTGTGGAGAATGTGTACAGCAGGCACTGTCAAGGAAAAGGTCAAAATGAATCAATCCCGTGCTCTCCATCAACCAACCTCAAATTGCATATTGACTCACCGTAACGGTCTCCAAACTGGTGGATTAGATGCATGTTGACAACTCTAAGGCTGGAGTGGAGCTTTTCTGCCCGAGTATCTGTACGCTGCTATCGGTTATCTCAGGGAGTTTGAGTTGATGTCACTAAGCTGGAGTTGTTCATTTCTCTCCTCCAATACTTTCTCTCCTACATTGTGTGGGTGTAAGTGTGAGTGAGATAGAGGTGTCAGTGGATGTGAATGCTAAACATGCCCAAGTATGTGTGTACGTGCATGTACATAATCTGACACCTGAAAGTTATCTTGGTCTGTAACTCTGTTTTCTGTAGAAGCTGTCAGTGTATTGTGGTGTGTGGTAGCAGAACAGGTCTGTACATTGCCCCGTTGCCATTCCCTTGGTTCGTGTGTAGCATGTTGAACTGGAAGTATTAGTTTTGAAATGTAGATGAGAACCCTTTTACATTGCATCCGCATATCTCACAGGGAATGTGCTCGTCTGAGCATTTGTTTTAGTCTTTTTTGCTCAAGAGTGGGAGAGAGAGATGTTTCTGATGTAAGGTCCTTTTATTCCAGAGTCCTCCTTTGAGGTAAGAGGATCCCATGGAAACTTAACATTTCATTGTGGCTCGCCACAGATAAAGATTGAATTATCTGTGTTCTCCTTAAATCTTTATTCATTTTTTTCCCCTTGTTTTTAACAGGGATGATAGGATAGGATTTGTCTGCGGAGCCTTGGGACCTGTGTACCCCGCTGTTTAGTAATATCTGAAATTAATTCCTCCTCCCGTCTCTGTTGTGACTAGAACAATTCAAGGGTAGCATTAGATTTTCAAATTGAGAATTTACCGAAAGGCTTTCACATCGCAGCCAGTGATGGTGTTTTTTGTTAAGCACGATGCCTTTATCATTGCTGTGCCCTACCACACTGGCTTGTATTTCTGCAATAACAAATTATATGTGACGTTCAATCAGCTGCATTATTACCCACAAATAGAAGCAAAGTTTTGCCTTGTATTAGAGGAGAATTCTTTGAGGTGAAAGCAGGGGTCTCTTTCTGAGTTGCCACATAGAAACGGAAGGAGGGGTGGGGAGAGGAGAAAGGTGAAAGGAAAAGACTCAGAGGTTTTTCCTGAAACGGTGCATGAATACTTATTTTTCTCCAAGCGAGTCTTTCTTCATAATTCAACAGTAGCTGAACCCTGCCATAGGATCTGGAGCGACTCAATCACCCTATATTTTCACTATATACACAAACCCAGTATCCTTGGACGCTGTGTGCTTGACCTTTGCTCTGGCCTGGAAGATGGTTATCTTGAGGTAGAATATGTCCTGCATACCAAGTTCACATTTTTGGTTTTCATTTAATGTGCAAATGCAATAAAATGTAGATATGGTTAATAGCGTTTGTGAGTTGTGCCTTTAGATGAGGTTAAAAGGGCTTCCTTTTTTAGCTCTGTATCACGTTTGATCGGTCTCCGGCCAATTAACCAATAGTTCATGGTTTTGTAGAAGTTTTCTATTATACTGTCTGAAATAAAATTGTACAATTTCTTTTTTTGTTTTCTTTTTGAAAAACACTTCTAGGATGTCTAACGACATCCTAAGTAATTGTTGACCTCTAATGGAGCTTTTGGACCTTAAGGGTAATGGAACACTAAACATATTATCCTTTTTTCTTACATTTAAAAAAACAAAAAAACAAAAAATAAAACAAAAACAGATATAATTCATTGGGCATCTTATGTACCTGAGTTATCTTTGTCATTTTAAAAGGTATATCAACGTGTGTCCATGCAAGCAAAGTGAGTCATAATAGTTGTGGGGCATTTCACAACATTATTTCAAAAACTTTGTGGAGTAAATGAAAATGAGTAAAGTGAGGAGGAATATGCACAACTGCCAAGCTCACTGTTCAAATAACTCTCACCATCACCCCAAAATCCACCAGGACAGGAGGTAAAATTTGTGCTCATCACTCACAATACTGTATCTAAGGGTAGATTTTTGGTATGCGTTTTTTTTTCTCTAGTGGCCTTTATTGAAAGTGGAGAGTGACAGGAATCAGGGCAGAGAGAAGGGGGAGGACAGGCAGTAAAGGGTTGGCGAGCTGGGAGTTGAACTCTCAACCTGCTGCTTGAGGCTATTGCCTCATATACAGTCCTCTGGTTTTACCAACTCGACTACGCAGCGGCCCAAACATATTCATACTTGACTGACTGATATAACATTTTATCAGAAGCACTTGATGCCACATTTATACAAAGCGAGCACGATGTTGTTAATGATGTAGCCTACTGCTGGTTAAGATTATAAAACTCACCAAAGTTCAAATTCAGATGTTTGATTTTTTTTTTTTAATAAATAAAACAAGCCACTTTAACCTTGATGACTGCAACATACTTTTTTTTTTCTTTAAAAAAGAAAAAAATTTAGGCATGAATTTAGCATGAATTTAGCATGAAAAAGAGGTGGGTTGGGGGTAAAAGTATGATGAGCGTTAGGCTGTAGGAAGGTTAGGGTGGGGGGGTGGCGGGTGGGAAGTAGGGGGGTGAGGGGTGTGGGGGAGAGGGAAAAGAGGAGGGTTGCGGGTAAAAATATGATGAGGGTTAGGCAGTAGGACAGTTGGTTTGGAGGATGCCCGTTGCGTCAAAATGCGACGCTGGACGTGTGCGTCAAAAAATGCCGCAAAAGGGTTACCTGCTGCGTCCACATGTGACGCGCAACGCCAAAGCGTCAATATATGACGAGTTGGGAGTGAGACTGCGTTGCCTATTCAGTGACGTCTAGAGGCTGACCTCTGGAGATCAAATCCAGAGGAACCACACTAATTCTTTGGGAAAAGAATTAGGATTGTTGGCCAAGTCATTAACAGACAGCTGTCTGGAAAATATTTTTTACACTTCTGCACATTTGAATAGAACAACCTAAAATGAAGAGAAAATATAGCATGTTGGAGTACTCTGTTAAAGTGCTGTTTGGTAACAGTGTATATCATCACACACTTTCTGTGGTCTTTAATAAATGTATCAGCAAAAGAAAGAAGAATATAGGAGTTCCAAGAATCCCCAAAGTGACTGAGATAAAACTCACTCAGACACGTTAAATGTTACTCAGAAGTCTTCATGTTCAAGGTATAGAAATGAAACTGACCTAGAACGTGTGGAAACTTAAGGTGTCCAGCATTAAGCATTTGGTGGACAAAAAGAGAGTTTTGACATAACAAACAGCTCTGATGATTTAATGTGGCCAACTTGACTTGTGTCAGAGGCAATCCTTCTAATAGAGGCACTCTGATTTATCACTGAGACTCTCCACAATAGAGACTCTAATGAGCTTTATTCATATTTTTATTTTATGAAACACGATGAAAGGGGTCGTGGTGGCCATTAAGTGGATTAATGGTATGTGTTGGGTAAAGAAGCTGCTATAAAGCCTTAAAAGTTAATGCTGTCATCTGCAGACTGCTGTCCTGATGGAGTGGGAGGGGCCATGTGGAGCTAATAGACATAATTCAGCCAGGTAATGTTGGATCACTGGGGACAAGATGGATTTCACTTGGCAATGTTATTGGTTGTGTTGTGGTGTGCCGGCACATTTATGCAGGTTATTTATGCTCCTTAATGAAGAGCATAATGAAAATTGGACACAACTATAAATATGAGCAAGGAAAGCATAATGTGGAGGAATAATCATTGATGCAATTAAGATGTCGAACAAATGCAGTTTGAGCCTGGCCTCCCCTGACTTTATCCTCTTCCTTTCACCAGAGTGATATTTTACCTTGAAACATTACATTTAATCAGCCAGGCGATGTTGGCATAAATCTACCGGTCATGCACAAGGAGGCTGACATGTGAAATGTGTTAATGTCAAAGCAATGAAGTCTTTAGTTAATTTATTGCTGAAGTTATTGGAAACTATTATTAGATTTTCAGTGATATTTCTGTGCCTTAAATGGTGAGTGGATGCGTTCAACAGTGATTGCAATTCAGTATCATTTCATGCATAACAGAACTCATACATGGGTCCGTGTTGATGTGCTGACGGAGCCTAACCCAACCGTCTTCAGGTGAGAGGCGGGGATACATCCTTCCTTCAACAGACTCACATTTTAAAAAGAGCAGGGAGGATTACTTTTTCCTTCATCAAAGAAGTTAACTGGCTGCTAGCTAGTTTCAGAGCAGAGAGCCCCATACTGCCAGTGTTTCAGAGCATTTTGACAGATTTTTCAAGGCCCACAGAATATTATGTTCTATGACTATACACACCCTGAAGAGGAAAGGCACATTTGTTTTTACCTTTTTCCATTCTTTGGTAATGTACAGTAGAATGTAGGTAAGTTTCACCAAAAACGTCTGTTTCTGACCAAACAATGGACAAAACAAGCTTTTTGTGAAAACAAACCTGTCGTTCAGAACAATAACTTTGATTCAAATAATTTTTTTTTAGTGACACCTCAAACATCTGAACAGTGGTTTACTTATATAAAACAACAAAAACAATACTGAAAAAGGGTTTTTGATTGCAAAATAATCACATATTTACAAATATATAACTACGTACAATTTTGATATTTGAAAATAAAGTAAATCATCAGTTATTTACAGATATCCAAACTGTGTCAATCCATGTATGCATAGTGTGTGTGTGTGTAACCTGAAACAGCAAAGTTCTCCTCGCTGGTTTCGCCTTCCTGCTGGTGGGCATCAGGGGCAGAAGTCTGTGTCTGCCTGAGCCCCCATCAAGCCTGCTCTCTGGGTCTCTATTGTATGGTGCTCTCTGAGTATGTCGGCCTTCCTCCATGTCCCTTTCCCCCCTCAACCCCTACACCTGCCATGTCCTCCTCCCCCTCCTCTACTTACTCTTCTACGTCCTCCTCACTCCCCCCCACATGTTGTTTTGCTGTCCAGGAATTTACGACCTTGCAGACAAAATGCAAGAGGGTTTTACATTTTCATGGGTCTCTGGCTCCGTAGATGACGTATGCAGAGCTGAATAGATACAATACAAACTTCTTGGACCAGTTCAGCGACCATCGGATGAAGGGGTAGTAAGCAATGTTCTGGTCCAGCTTATCAACTCCATTCATGGAGACGTTGTAGACAACAACACACTCCAGCTTCATCTGAGAGACTCTGTCTTTGTGTCCCTTCTACCACACCTCAACCCTCTGCATTAGGGCTGAGCGGTATATCGGTATTAAGTTTTATACGGGAATATTATAGAAAAAGATAAAATGTGCTGCGATGGACTGGCGACCTGTCCAGGGTGTACCCCTGCCTTTCGCCCAGAGTGAGCTGGGATAGGCTCCAGCAGACCCCCGTGACCCTGAACGGGAAATAGCGGGTATAGATAATGGATGGGTGGATGGAAGATAAAATGTGGCAACAACAACATACCGATATATCTGTAAAGATTGTGTTATGACAGTTTTGCTTTTCAGCTGGTTGCTTCCAGGTGGTTTCCCTCTCATCTAGATGTGCAGGTTCTAAAATAAAACGCTCCTTCTCTCTCTACTGGCTGAACTCTGCCCCTTGCGTATGCACGCACCCACCCTTCTTTGTTTACACACATAAACACACACACACTCATAACTTTGTAGACATGGCAGAAGTTGGTGATGTGGAAGAGCTCGTTAGCAAGAAAAAAAAAAACAATGGCTCTGTAATTTGGTGTTATTTTGGGTTTACGGTTTCAGACACGGAATAAGTCAACCCCACCTGTAAAACATGTCACAAGAAAATATCTTTGAAAGGTAGAAGCACCTCTAACCTCTTCTGCCATCTTCAGTTGCACCACAAAGTACTATACGAGGAGAGTAAGATACTGTGTGCAGGTGCAGACTCTCGGCCTGTGCAGCTGGTAAAGTTAGCCCCAAAGCTCTCTGCAAGATTCATTCAGCTGTGGCGTCCCATATGATAAGAAAAGCTGTAAGTACCGAGAAACTACAAAAGCGATGGCCTACTACATTGTCAAAGACATGGTCCCGATTGCAACTGTAAAACGTGCTGGCTTTAGGAAACTTATTAAAACTATTGACCCCAGGTATGAGTTACCTAGCCGCAGCTACTTTTCGAGGGAGGCTCTACCAGACATGTATACCACAGTTCGGCAGAAATTATTCGCCCGGCTAGCACACCTCTGGGAAAGTGGCAGAGAATGCAGTGCTTTGGTCTTCGCCTTCATTTGGCAACTGTGAGGAAATGAGTTGTTCTAAGGACGACATGATGTTAAGAGAGTATACAGAATACAGTGTCTCAAGAAATGTATTTCAAAAATGCCATCTCACTTAATAAAAGTACTACTATATGTTCATTATAATTCATAAACCAGTTTCCACTTGTTTTAGTCAGCCATAAAAATTCATTCAATTCATTATCATTACTATTTTCTTTTAGATTGCATTTTTTTAAATATAAAAAATATTATTCAACTCATTGACTGGAGACCAAAGTCCATCCATTCATTATCCATACCCGCTATTTCCTGGTCAGGGTCACGGGGGTCTGCTGGAGCCTATCCCAGCTCACTTCAGGCGAAAGGCAGGGGTCCACCCTGGACAGGTCGCCAGTCCATCGCAGGCTTTGATAACAATTTGAACATAATAGTTTCATAGGTTAAGGCTGGTAAACAGGCAGGATGCAGGTGAGGACCAGTCCATCTCTCAGCACCTCAGGGAGCCTGAATGAACTCTGTAGACCGCTCTGTTCATTGTGCTGCTGTTCAAAGGCAGTCTGCTGCTGGTTGTTAAAACTTAAGAGCCTAATTGTTAAGAGGTTGCTGTCCTTGTTACTCCACTGCAGTGGATAGTCATCCCACTTCTCTCTGCTTTCCACGCCTCGTTCCCTCTGTGGAACTGTGTATTATTTAATGGACCTTTTAGTCATAGCTGATCAGGATTATGATGTATCGCCAGTTTCCATTAGTCTAGCTGCACACAGCTGGCAACAACCTGCCTGAACGTGGGATGACATTTCATGGACCTGCTATCAGTATCCCTCTAGCATCTAGCGTCAGCGCTGCTCACCTATCATGCATCAAAGAGACAATCGGAAGAGGTGCTTCTACCCAATTAGATGTGAAGAGGGTGGTATCGAGCCCTACCATACTCTAATTCACAAATTCGCATCCCAGTACCCCGTCTGCTTCCCAGCGTTCTCCCTCCTTTCCCTTCCTCCTTCCCGGCCCTGGTCCGGCCCCATCCTCACATGAGTCTCTCACATCTCTGTGCACTCTGGCTGGTGGTCTCTGGTGGTGGTAGGTGTCCCCCAGCAGGCAATGGAGTGTGGTTGTGATGTGGGTCCACGGAGGTTCTTACTGGGTACCCGCACTCGTCTCTCACTGCCCAACCACGGGGAACCCGCCACCTCCTGAGCTACATGAGCTTCTACCCACGCTATAGATATAATATAGTGGCTACGAAGATCAGTAGCTATATTGCTAGGTTAGCTTGTCTTCATTTTCAGTTGTTGCTGGCATTGAAGTAATCGATCTAAAAATAAAAACAGCAAACATTATAAGTTGTCTTGTAATGGAAAAATATGACATTTTTTGGCCTAAATTACTAAATGAAAACAGCAATGACTTCACAAAACTAACCCCATCAACTGAGAGAAAACTACTAGAAGTTGTTGTTCGACGACTTCTCTGATTCCAGGATCAATGACATTTCTTGGATACCGTAGAGGAAATGAGTCTTGGGAAAAGGAGTACAATAAAGAATGTTTGCAGTATACGACCTCACCACTAGATGGAGGAAATCTTACATAGTGTCCCTTTAAAACAAAATGTTAGAATGTTACAGCAAGTTTCAAATTGCAGGAATTTAAATTTGACCTGAAATAAAAATATTTTTACGGTTTACGATTTTCAATTAAAATAAATAAAACATGCAATTCTACAACAGTTTTTGTCAATTTTTTAAAATTCTATTATTTTTTACTATAAAAAGCCATATAATTTCAAAAAGTTTGAATTTTTGAAATTGTATGTTCAACAACTGACTTTTTTAGATGAAAACTGTCAGCACTGCAAAATTTTTGGACAAATTATTAATTTCATGTTAAGTTGTTCTTTTAAGACAACAAGTTATAATTGTAACTTAAAAAGTTATGAGTTTAGCAACAAAACGTTGTGGATAGAGGTCAAAAGTTCCACTTCTATGTTTTTTTTTTTTTCAATTTGTGACATGAGCTTGTAGTTTTCTGTTAATTTAAATTTAAATTTGAGATTTAAAGATTGACTTGTCCACAGGCTGGTGAGCGAGAGCGTCAAAGACCAGCTGCTGGTCACCATCCAGAAGACCTTCAGTTATAGCCGCAGCCAGGCCACACAGATCTTTCTTATGGTGATGGAGATCATGAAGAAGAAGGCGCTGGTAAGTCACTGTCATCACATTTAAGCTCCTCCTCTTTTAGGGTGAAATATTTCTTAAGGTTCTTCTCCTCCAAGTTCCTCTCCTCAGGTTCTTCTCTTCCACGTTCCTGTCCTCAGGTTCTTCTCCTCCAGGTTCTTCTCCTCCAAATTCCTCTCCTCAGGTTCTTCTCTTCCACGTTTCTGTCCTCAGGTTCTTCTCCTCCAAGTCCCTCTCCTCAGGTTCTTCTCTTCCACGTTTCTGTCCTCAGGTTCTTCTCCTCCAGGTTCCTCTCCTCATGTTCTTCTCTTCCACGTTCCTCTCCTCCAGGTTCTTCTCCTCCAGGTTCCTCTCCTCCAGGTTCTTCTCCTCCAGGTTCCACTCCTCAGGTTCTTCTCCTTCAAGTTCCTCTCCTCAGGTTCTTCTCTTCCACGTTTCTGTCCTCAGGTTCTTCTCCTTCAAGTTCCTCTCCTCAGGTTCTTCTCTTCCACGTTTCTGTCCTCAGGTTCCTCTCCTCCAGGTTCTTCTCCAGGTTCTTCTCCTCAGGTTCCTGTGCTCCAGGTTCCTTTCCTCAGGTTCTTCTCCTCCAGGTTCCTCTCCTCCAGGTTCCACTCCTCCGGGTTCTTCTCATCTTTTTCAGGATGTTGTAATGATAATGTACAAAATAAAACACAAAATAAATCTTTTACAATTTTTATTATATCTATTATTTATTGCATTTATGTTTTCTATATTTTTCTCATACACTTCAATATCATTTAATTCATATTTTAGTTTTTCATTTATATTATTTTTGTATTTCATAACAAGAACAAATTAAAGACATAAGTAAAGTTTTGTCATTTGTCAGTTTTTATTTTATTCTATTTTATTTATTTTTATTATTTTTCCCATCACTAGCCAGCGAGTGATTGGTAAAGGAACTGCAGTCTCTAGTTTTGCAGTAGAGGAACTGCTGCCTCTTGTGGTTGATGGAGGAACTGTTGTTTGTAGAGTGAGACGTAAGCATTCAGACCTTGTCTTGGTTCTTTAGATCACAGTGTTCAGGATGGGCTCCGAGGGACAGCAGGACATTGAGATGTCCATCCTCACGGCTCTGCTTAAAGGTAACAACACAGTTGTGTTATTAAGAGGTATTTTTTAATTGAGTTTATGGTTTTCAAGAAAACTGCAGTTTAATGTTATAATAATTATTCTGAGTATAATGGATGGTTTTCTCCTCAGAATTTTTCTTTTTTCAGTATTTCGGCATCATGATGGCGAAGATGGTTTCAGGTGAACTCAGCTCCCAATCAAAAACAGCTCAAACCTGGATTAAATTATCACTTAGACAATGAAGACTTTATAAAATACAGTTTTCACAGTTTCATGTGAGGATAACTCTGTTTCTTTATCTCTATATCCTCATAAAACTGGCTCCAACTGGTCCACCAGGTCTAACATGTGGTCCCTGCTTTGTATGAGCCCAGTCACATGTTTAAAATTCATGCAGTTTAATAAACTTAAAATTATAAAGCCAGTGACCAATTAAGTTAAAGTCATCTGAAGTACTCGCACCTTCTGTGAACAGATAAATCTGTTTCTGTCCTTTAAAACCAGAGCCATCACACATTCACTTATATTATTAATATTGTAGGAGGCTAAGAAGGCTGTGAGTGTGTAATTCTGGAGCAGCAACGTGAGAATGAAGACTTTAGATGCTTGTGTGGTCCAGGTCTGAACCCAGACCAGTACCAGATCCTCTGGTCTTCTCCTGGTTTACTGCTGACATGACCTTCTTTGATGGTTTCAGGTACCAACGCGTCTGCGTCCGACCAACTGAGTCTGGCTCTGGCCTGGAATCGAGTGGACATCGCTCGTAGTCAGATTTTCGTGTACGGACTCCGCTGGCCCGTGAGTCCTACAGACCGATTCCAGAACCAATCAGAATGATGCAAGTGAACCGCAGCAGTTGGAGCTGGTGGTTCCTATGTAGCTTTCTGAACTCTCACTGATCACGTGACATGTTTTTGTTCAGCCTGTCAGCACTCTGATCACCGCTCGTCCCAGAAGCCCCGTGGCCCGGAAACAGTCCGCCGCAGGCGCCAAAGGCAAGGCCCGCGGGAAGAAAGGCAAAGGAGGCAAAACGAAACCTGAGCCACCTGAGGAGACCGATCCCCGAAAACTGGAACTGCTGAGCTGGGTGAGGCACCTGAGGGGGCAGAGCATCATGACTGTACCAAAACACTGCGGTGACGACCATCTCTGTATCCACAGGTGAACTCTCTGGAGCAGGCCATGATGGACGCACTGGTGCTGGACCGCGTGGATTTTGTCAAGCTGCTGATTGAGAACGGCGTCAACATCCACCACTTTCTGACCATCCCCCGCCTAGAAGAGCTCTACAACACGGTGAGACACCCAGTACAGGTTATCTGGAAAGTTACCTGGACAGTTACCTAGACAGGTTACCAAGACAGGTAACCAGGACAGTAACCTGGACAAGCACATGGACTGGACACCTGGAAAGTTACCTAGGCAGTTAACTGGACAGGTTACCTGGACGGTTACCTGGACTAGTCACCAAGACAGTTACCTGCACAGTTACCCTAAACATTTAAATTCAATTCTATTTATTTATATAGCGCCTATTTATGACAAGTCATCTCTAGGTGCTTCAGAAACCCAGAGCTTGACCCCCGAGCTCATGGCAACACCATCAGTGGCAAGAAAAAACTCCCACTTGGGAAGAAACCTTGAGCAAAAGGAGGGTCTGCCCTCCTGCTGAAGACCAGCCAGGTAAGGAAGAGATGAGGAGAATTAGGACAGTGGGAATGAAGGACAGAGGAGATTTAGGATATAATAATATATAATATATATCCATATACATTGTAATAAGTTATAAATATAAAATATAAATATGTACAGATATCTAATAAATTTAGATATAAATATAAGCGCGTGGTGGTCCATGGATAGGAATCCAGGAAGGCCACGCCCATGAGCATCCCACAGCAGCATCCAATCGACAGGTGTAGTTGAACAACAGCTTCACCACGACGGCATCACCACCAGAGCATCACCACGAGACCTCCTGAAAAGGGAGAAGAGAGAAGAGAGCGAGACTACGGAAGATAGACAACGTTGATTCTATTACATAATTCAGGACATTCTAGAACTAAGATAGGACAGATGCTTAGCGTCCAAAGGACTCCCCCAGCAGCCTCGGCCTATAGCAGCTTAACTAGGAGGTGGTCTAAGAGACTACAGAGCCAAAGGCTTTATCGAAAAGGAAGGTCTTAACTCTAACCTTAAATGTAGAAAGGGAGTCTGCCTCCCGGACCGAGGTTGGGAGTTGGGGGTTCGATCCCCAACTGGTACCAATGATGTGGGACTGTGGGGGAGTGCCTGAACAGTGGTTTCCCATGTCCACACCCACAGATAAGGTGCCCCTGAGCAAGGCACCTGAAACCCCTGACTGCTCCCCGGGTGCTGTTCTGCAGCAGCCCACTAATCCCAGTGTAGTACCCCAGATGGGTGAAATGCAGAAGAAGAATTTCCCCCTATGGGATCAATAAAGTATACAAAATAAATAAATATAGTGTCTTTTCACAACAAAGTCATCTCTAGTTTTCAGAAACCCAGATCATGACACCTAAACACATGGAAAATCCAAACAATGGCAAGAAAAAAACTCCCTCCTGTGAAGAAATGTGAACCAGGACCAGGCTCAATTATATGGGGACCCTCCCACTGATAGCCAACTAGGTAAAGGAAGACATGAGGAGGGAGACAGGACAGAAAGGGTGAGGGACAGAGAGAGGAGCGTGACAAAAATATATAACATTTGGTATTTATGTTTATGATGTTTATGTTTATATCTTCGTATATGTTAGGGGGGTTTATGTGTGCTGTGTGGGTATGAATATAAGGATGTGTGTGAAAATTATCTGATTTTGTGAGTTTTTATATGTTATTTATAATTTTATGTTATTCTTGATTTTATTATGAAAAGCACTTTGCACTACTGTGGTATGAAAAGTGCTATATAAATAAAGATTTGATTGATTGATTGATTGATTGATTGATTGGTTGATTGATTGATTGATTGATTGATTGATTGATTGATTGATTGATTGATTGATTGATTGATTACAATATCCAAACATCTGGTATAAGAATATATAAATATGTGGTGGTCGGCGGTTCAGACTGCAGGCTTGTCACGCCAGCAGGCATCCCACAGTGGCATCCAGTCAACAGGTGGAGGTAAGCAGAAGGATGGTCAGAAGATGGAAGGTTTGGGAGGTGAGGGTGAGTGCAACATCGCCACAATATCAGCTGAACAAGGAGAAGCAAGAAGAGAGAGACAACAGAAGAAGTTGGTTATATTAAATGATTCAGGACAATCTGAGACTGAGATCAGACAGACAGGGTCAAGATGCTCAGTGGACAATAGGACTATCCCCAGCAGCCTAGGCCTATAGCAGCACAACTAGGAGGTGGTCTAACAGACTACAGAGTTAAAGGCTTTTTCAAAAAGGAAGGTCTTCAGCCTATCCTTAAATGTAGAGAGGGAGTCTGCATGATGGTGAAAAGATAAAGCTTCATCAAAATTCAGTGAGGTTCCTGACAGTAGAGGTAGAGGCTAAGGTAATGTGATCTAAATTAACTGTACAGCTCAAGAGTGCCTCCTGGAGGTGCTTGGGACCAATTCCAATAGCTTTAGTTTTATCTGAATTAAGCAGGAAATTTCCAGTCTGTGGGTAGTGACCGAAAGAATGAGATACAAGCGGATACGGATACAAGCGGCTGAAATGAGTTTCCTCCGTTGGGTGGCTGGACTCTCCCTTCTAGATAAGGTGAGAAATTCAGTCATCTGGGAGGGACTCAATGTCGGGCCGATGCTCCTCCACATTGAGAGGAGCCAGTTGAGGTGGTACGGGCATCTGGTGATGTTGCCCCCTGTACACTTCCCTCAAGAGGTTTTCCGGACATGTCCGGCCGGAAGGAGGCCCCAAGGAAGACCCAGGACACACTGAAGAGATTATGTCTCAGCTGGTCTGGAAATGCCTCGGTATTCCCCAGGGAGAGCTGGATTAGGTGGCTGGGGATCAGGGTGTCTGGGCTTCCCTGCTCAAGTTGTTGCCCTCACGACCCAACACTGGATGGGAAGTGGGAGCTAATGGATGGATGGATGGAAATTTCTAGTAATCCAGGTCTTATATTATATTTGTAATGTAATATATTTGTTATGAGAAGATGAATTTGATTTCTAATATTTACTATTTTGTTATTACAGAAGTTCAGATGGTCATCAACAGTTAAATGAGATGAAGTCATGACTCTATGGAGCTGTGACTCTGAGTCGGCCTGGCAACAGAGCTGGAAAGAAATTTGTAGTTGTTCTGATTGTCTCTAATTAATGATGAATAATAAGTTTTCCCTAACTTTCCAAAGAGCTCTTTTATACATTACCAAACTATCTTTCCAAGCTAGATGGGACTCTTTTAAATTTGTAGAGTAGCACTTTCTTTCCAGCTTTCGACATTTCTAGCTTAGAGACAAGTCATGAGTTGAGACAGGAAAAATCTCGAGTCAAGTCAAGAGTGAGAACTGGCAAGTCTTGAGTTAAGTCACAAGTTGAGACAGCCAAGTCTTGAGTCAAGACATGAATCAAAACAGGCAAGTGCCAAGTCAAATCATGACGCAAAACAGGCAACTGTCAATTCAAGTCACAAGTCAACACAGGCAAGTCTTGAGTGAAGAGTCAAAACAGGCAAGCCTCCAGTCAAGTCAAAACAGCCAAGTCTTGAGTCAAGACACAATCAAAACAGACAAGTCTCATGTCAAGACAAAAGTCAGGACAAGCAAGTCTTGAATCAAGTCACGGGTCAAAACTGGCAAGTCTCCAGTCAAGTCATAAGTAAAACAAGGTAAGTTTCAAGTCAAGTCATGAGTCAAATCATGAGTCAACAAAACAGATAAGTCTCAAGTCAGGTCAAAGCAGACATGTCTTGAGGCAAGTCAAGAGTCAAAATAGGCAAGTCTCAAGTCAAGTCACAAGTTAAAACAAGCTAGTCTCAAATTACTTCATCACGAAGCGCAGGCAAGTCTTGAGTAGTCATAAGTGGAGACAAGCAAGTCTCGAGTCAAATCAACATAGACAGGTTTCAAGTTAAGTCACAAGTCAAACAAGCAAGTCTTAAGTCAAGTCACGAGTCAAAACAGGCAAGTTTCCTGTAAAGTCATAGGGATAAAAAGGCAAGTTGCAAGTCAAAACAGGCAAGTCCTAGGTTGAGAAAAAAAGAGAGAGAGAGAGAGAGAGAGAGAGAGAGAGAGAGAGAGAGAGAGAGAGAGAGAGAGAGAGAGAGAGAGA
>JBAMYA010000002.1:12639513-12663956 GCA_037176975.1 Arrhamphus sclerolepis
CGTTTCTTCATAGAGCTTTTAAGTAATCTGCCTTTCCACGTCCAGTGGTGACTCGTGGCTGCTGTCGAGGCTCTCCGCGTTTACACCGCTTGCGTCCTGGGCCTTTCTGTCTGTCCGTCCGTCCGTCCGTCCTTTTAAAAAAGTCTGTCAATCGCATTTTTCCAGTTGCAGATGATTGTTCCAGGTGCAGCTGATTGTCCCGGAGGGGTGTCACAGCCAGTAGGCTACAGCGTTCTTCAAAATAAAAGCATACACACGCCCAATAAATAAATAAAAACCACACACTACAATTATAAGTTAAAAGCACACTGGGAGGTAACATGCACCATAAAAAAACCCTACTTTACCCCTGTGACATCCCCCCATAGTTGACATAGTTTGACGTTGACAGTCCCTGCAACATAAAAAAAACAACAAAAAACCCTCAGTCTCTATACCTTCTAGGCAACTGGCCAATATTAGGCCGAGTAAAGCGTCGTGGCGCTGCTTCCAGCTGCTCATTCTGAGGTAGCACAGGTATGGCTGTTGGTAAGAATCCATAAAATACTGGCAAATTTCCAGTCTCTGCAAGTCTCTGGGAGTCCATTTTTGTTTTAGGTTCACTGGGTGGTGGTGAAACCTCTGCAAGGGGTATTGTACACAATTTTAATGAGTTCCTATGCATGGTTTGTGCATGACCACCCCTCTGGTTGCGCTCTGTAAACCACCCCCACAGTGTCCAAAATCACATATGGCTCAGCACTCCACCATGTACATAGTTTTCCTCTTCCCTGTCTGTTTCTCTCGCGTACCCAGACCCTCTCTCCTGGCAGTAGCGGCATAGCTTTGGCTTTTCTGTCATAATATTGTTTATGCTGAGAGGCTCCCTCATTTGACCTCCGCTTTGCTATGCTATAGGCCAAGTAGAGCTTCTGCTGGTGCTCTTTCACCCACCCACCCAGCTCATGACAAGTTTGTTGGGGGCCCACTCCAAGGTCTACATCTACCGGGAGCTGCAAGTGTCTGCCAAACATGAGAAAGGAAGGAGCATAACCTGTTATACTATGCGTTGTGTTGTTATAAGCATGCACTAACTCTTGAATGTGCTCAGGCCAATGATTCTGTTGAGCTGTTTCCAATGGGCAAAGCATGTTCAACAGGGTCTGGTTAAAACGCTCTGAAATACCATTTCCTGCTGGGTGATATGGTGTTGTTCGACTTTTGGTTATACCATAAATGTACCAGAGCTGCTTCATTAAAGCAGACTCAAAATTAGGGCCACGGTCAGAATGAAATCGGGCTGGGCAGCCAAAAGGCTGTACTATATGTGTCCATAGCGCTCTCACTGTAGTCTGGGCTGTCTGATCACGTGTGGGGATGGACCAGGCAAAACGAGTGAACAGATCTGTAGCAACTAGGATGTTCTGGTAAGTGTCTGTGGGCCGACCAAGGGACAGGAAATCTATTCCTATTACTTCCAAGGGGTAGGACACTGTAATAGGGTTTAGTGGGGCCATGGGTTCCACCTTCTCTCTTTGGAGGCTGCAAGCGACACAACCACAATGGAAACGACGTACCTCCCCCTCCTGGTCTGGCGAGTAGAACTTCCTTCGGATTCGCGACAAGGTCCGGTCCACACCTGCATGGGCAGCTGCTTCATGTGTCCTTCCCGAGACTTCTTGGCACCTGAGACTAGTACACACAATCTGGAAATGCTCTTCACTAGAATATGGGTCAATCCCCTTTCGACACAGTAAATTACCCTTAATCTGGGGCTTTTTCCACTGCTGTAGCATCTTCTGGGCCCTACAGGACATCGCTTGTTGTTCAGATCTTGAGGGTTTTACTTGTTCCTCCAGGTACTTCTTTACTACTTGGATATCAGGGTCACTGGTTTGAGCTGCTTCCCATTCACCATCAGCCCACTCTTCATTGTCTCTCCTTGGTGCTAGCTCCACAGATGCTGAGAATGCAGCCTCTACTGAGGGTTCGGCATCTGGGGTCTCTACTGGGAACCTAGACAAGGCATCTGCATTGACATTGCTTTTACCTGAGCGATACTTAATGCTGTAGTTCAAGGAGGCAAGCTGGGCAACCCAGCGCTGTTCTACTGCTCCCAGACGTGCTGTTTGCAGGGCCACAGGATTATTATCTGTATACACAGTGAATTGTGCACCAGTCAGATAATCTTTGAACTCTTCTTTTACTGCCCACTTAAGCGCTAGAAGTTCCAAGTTAAATGAGCTGTAGCTGGTTTTGTTCAGCTGGGTGTAAACTACGGGTCACATAGGCTACAACACGTTCCTGTCCTCCTTGGATCTGGGTTAGGACTGCTCCCAGCCCCTGGTTACTGGCATCTGTGTAGAGGATGAATGGGAGGGAGTAGTCAGCATATGCCAAGACAGGGGCTTGGGTGAGTGCAGCCTTTAATGCATCAAAAGATGTTTGGCATTCATGCGACCACTGGATCAATTTAGCATCTGTCCGTTTGTTAGTAGGGGCACCTGCCAACAGTGCATTCAGGGGGCGTGGGATTTTGGCAAACCCAGCAATAAAGCGCCTGTAATAACCAGCCAACCCTAAGAATGCTCGTACCTGCCTTACAGGGGATGGGATTGGCCAGTCCTGTACTGCAGAGATTTTATCTGGATCAGGTCTTACCCCTTGCTGGTCTACGATGTGGCCCAAAAACTTCACCTCACGTTGTAGAAGTTTACACTTATCCAGTCGCAGTTTCAGCCCATGTTGCCATAGCTTTTGAAACACCTCATCGAGATGCTGCAGGTGAGAGGAGAAATCAGGCGAGTAGATGATATTATCATCTAAATACACTAGCAGTGATTCTGCCACCTGGCCACTTAAACACCGTTGCATAAGGCGTTGGAAAGTGGCTGGGGTGTTACATAATCCAAAAGGCATGCGTTCAAATTCAAATAGGCCAAGTGGAGTAGTAAAAGCCGTTTTCTCCCTGTCCTGGGGGTCCATCTTGACCTGCCAGTTGCCACTGGCCAGGTCAAGTGTAGAAAACCACTCCGCTTTGTTCAGGTTAGTCAGTGTCTCCTCTATCCTTGGCAATGAGAAAGCATCTTTGTGGGTTACTGCGTTCAATTTTCTGTAATCGACACAGAATCTCCAACTACCGTCTTTCTTCTTTACCAGGACTATGGGTGCAGCCCAAGGGCTACAGCTCTCTCGGATCACTCCCTTCTCAAACATACCTGACAAAAGCGACTTCACTTCTTTGTACATCAAAGGTGGCAGGGGTCGGTACCTCTCCTTGATGGGTGCTACGTCACCAGTGTGGATCTGGTGTCGCACTGCGTCTGTCCGTCCGCTCCGCTGTTCCCGATTTTCTGTCTGCGTTCTCGTCTTTATCCACCGTCTGCCTTTTCCTCTCTTATTCTTAAAGATCCTTTTAAAAAAAAAATCACATTCTTCCAGCTGCAGATGATTGTTCCAGGTGCAGCTGATTGTCCCGGAGGAGTGTCACAGCCAGTAGGCTACAACGTTCTTCAAAATAAAAGCATACACACGGCCAATAAAAGCATGCAATAAATAAATAAAAACCACACACTACAATTATAAGTTAAAAGCACACTGGGAGGTAACATGCACCATAAAAACTCCCTACTTTACCCCTATGACATCTACCCACCCACCATAGCGAACAACAGCACCAGCACCAGTTCCCCAGGATCTACCACCACCACAGCCCACCAAGAGTTGAGAGATGAGCCCTCAAATGCAGCAAGACAAAGCAGGAAGGATGCTGACAGGGAAGGTGGAGAGACAAAAACCAAAACCAGAGGCAGTGCGCCTGTCAAAGAGAACAGGAGCACATTCCTGTGCTGCAGCCCTCCCACCACAAAGTTCCCCATCACTGAGCCAACACCTCCAACCCCATCATAGGATCTGGTGTTCAACACTTGTCTACTAGTGCTCTGTTCTCGTGGTGTGCATTAAAAGACGCTTGGAATGAACTCAAACTGGAGAGGACTAGGCAGCAGCCAGGTCTCTCAATCCCACATCTCCCAATCTCAACCAGGATGAAGCCCAGTTGGGGAGGGAGACCAACCCATGAGAACCAGCAGTAGCTGCCAGAGGGATAGTAAGCTGCAGCAGAACGCCACCATGGACAGCGGGGACAGCTCCACCCACACCACCAGGACGAATCTCCAAAAGAGACCAGCCCATCCCCAAAAGAGACAAGGCCCTAAGTAGCTTTCAAATGCTCCTCTGTTTGTTTTTCATTTGTGCCAGGTACTTGTCCCTGTTAAACTTCTCTGAGATTACATAGTACTCTATTACATCTGATGTTCTCCAGCTTTCCAAGTTATTTTTTTTTCATTATGTTTTAAATGCAGATGTTACTGCCTGAGGAAAAACTGTTCAGTGATGATGACAATATTCACTTACAAATATCTTTTCAAAATGATAATACTCACTTATGTCCTTATTGCATCTTATTTAAGTAATTGGTAATTTGCAAATTAGGGCATGGTGTTCATATTCTTTGGAAATGAGCGCTAGGCCCACAGCTCATGTCACAAAACAGAAAACAGGGACTATTACTGGTGCTTTACACTCATTCACGAGCTCTGTGTTCTGATGTCTGATAATGTGTCTTTCTGCTCTTTAGTAAAAGATTATTTAGAAAACAAAGTAGAGCCATCAAAAATCACAGATATTCATGAGTGTGACAATAATATCTTCAGTCACAGATGGCTTTGGTGTTTAGTCATGTGAACAGAATCAGTTGCTGTTCAGATGACTTTGTAAGCTAAAAATGATAAAAAGAAACATCTGGTTCTCATTTTCCTGAGCTGGGCTTGTGTAGAGCCTGCAACAGACATTTTTTGGTTGGAGGTAATAAAAAGAGTTTGAACCAGAAGTAAAATGCCACAAATACAATGCATGTGTTGTTTCTGTAATTGCTAGCATTAACTGTTTAATCAAGAACTGCATGGAAAAGTTACTTTCTCTGTTGTTTGCCTTTTTCTTTTTGTTTTTAACAAGCTTGAAGTGACCATTTAGTAATACTAGGGCATTGTAAACATCTGTGAAATGGAAAAAAAACAAACTAAACAGACAAGAGCTTGTTCTCATTTGGGCATGACGGACATGCCAAAGTACAATTCCAAGAAAATAACCTGCAAGCACATTCATGCTGAGTTTTCACAGCGTTTCTGTGGCCATTCTGAAGCAAAGCAAAGACTTGTCACCACTGTTTGTCACGAATGTGATGGAGCTGAAAAAACATCCCCCAGCTTGCAACCCTGCAGATTATTGCACAACCAAAAGAAGGTAGCTCTTAAAATGTGAACAGTAACTGATAAAGAACATGCGCATACATGTAAAGGGTGATCTTCACGCAAGGTTATGCTGAGAAAAAAGACAGAAGTGTCTGAGTATGTTGGATGAGATCCAGTTAAAACATTTAATATGAATATTTTTCTCATTTGCTTCTCTAGTGTCTTCATACTGATTATTGCCATAGTAACAAAACAAGTTTGGACAGCACAGCATGGTTTTCCTGCACAACAATTGTGGAACAAGTCCAACAAGGTTACATCATCTGGCAGAATGTTGACAAGATTTAAAACCTGTCAGATTTGACTGAATGACTAACTCAAGGTATCGGCAACAAGTGTGCTGGTTTCACAATTTATTTAAGATTTGGTTGATAAAAAAAAGTTCACCAATAGCCCTCAATAGTCTGTGATGGAACAAACAAATTCATATGGGTTCTGATAATCACTTGTGATTTTCACATCTAGAAGAAGTAAAGTGTATAATTATGGGCTGTAGACTAACAATCTGTGATCTTTCAGTCTGATTTTTTGCATGAAAAGAGATTACACATCATGAAAACGTAGAAATGGTCAAGTCTTTACTGTCTTTACAGTTTTACTTTATGGATAAATATAAAAAAGCTATTTTTTCCACAACAAATGCCTTCCATATTTTTGTGGAGCACTGGAAAAATAAAGTTGAGTGATGAAATCTGCACATCATGTTTGAAGTTTGTAAGAGAAGGTTTGTATGAACGTTGTGAAATTTATATTGATCTAGTTCAATTAAAAGAATCAAGTTTCACCTGAGAGTTCAGCAGAGGCTGTGTGTGTGTGTGTGTGTGTGTGTGTGAGATAGGTGGGGACTGTCTCAGGTCATGCTCGTCCCATCAGGCCTGTGCAGCTCCTCCCACACCGGCAGCAGCAGAAGCAGCAGTGGTGTTCAGGATAAAAGGGGCAGCAGAAGAGCCGTCCAGCGCAGCCAGCTCCTTCTCTCCAGGACCAGCAGACTCTGCGAGCACCCTCAACAATGAATACCATCCGAACCAGCAGCATGTCCAGCGCTCTTTCAGGGCGCTCCTTTGGTAGTGGGAGCTTGGGCGGAGGCAGAGTGCAGAGAACATATGCTTCAAGTGTGTATGCTGGTGCAGGTGGAAGGGGAGCAAGAATCTCTGCTTCCTCTGGTGGTGCAGGGTATTCTGCTGGTTATGGTTTTGATATGGGAGGGGTTTCAGCCTTTGGTGCAGGTGGCTGCATAGACCTCCATGTTGGAGCCAATGAGAAGGCCACTATGCAGAACCTGAACGACCGCCTGGCCACCTACCTGGACAAGGTACGCAGCCTGGAGAATGCCAACGCTGACCTCGAGCTTAAGATCCGTCAGTTTTTGGAGAGTAAGGCCGGCCCTTCCGCCCGGGACTACTCAGCTTATGAAGTCACCATTGCTGACCTGCAGGGAAAGGTATGCGGCAAAACCTGCCAACTCAAACGCCAAATTCCATCACTTTGCAGTTGTTCTATATAAGCTGCATAAGCTGTTTTGATGAAAGAATTTCAGTCATTAACAAGAATGATTTCTTTAACACACAGATCCAGGATGCTGTTCGAGTCAACGGTGGTCTCTTCCTGGCTCAAGAGAATGCAAAGCTGGCAGCAGATGACTTCAAAACCAAGTAGGTGACAGGTAGAGAGCTGGTACTCAACAAAAACTGCGAAGTAAATGGAAGACAGAAATGTTTAATCTCTTACTGCCTCACAGGTATGAGAATGAGCTTGGCATGCGCACATCAGTGGAGGCAGATATTGCTGACTTAAAGAGACTGCTTGATCAGCTGACACTAGCCAGATCAGACCTGGAGTTGCAGATTGAAAGCCTCAGGGAGGAGCTGATCTTCCTGAAGAAGAACCATGAGGAGGTGGGTGGCAAACACAAGTGAACTTACACTGCAGTCCATCTGCTCTTTCACACGCAGCACAAAATCTACTCATCCAGCTCAGTTAAGCTATTTTATTATCTATGTATCCAACAGGAAATGATAGCTATTAGGAGCCAGGTGACGGGTCAGATCAATGTGGAGGTGGATGCAAAGCCACAGGAAGATCTGAGTGTGATCATGGCTGAGATCCGTGAGCAGTATGAGGCTGTGGCTGTCAAGAACCAGAAAGAACTTCAAGGCTGGTTTGAGTCAAAGGTGAAAATGGAAAATTGCTTAGTTGCTGCCTCAACTAAGACTAGATAGACTTGATTAAAACTAAGAAATGATTCATGAGTCTGACTTTCTGACTGTCTGTCATGTCTTCTGCAGTCAGATTTGCTGAAACGAGAAGTGCAAGATAACACAGTGATTCTGCAAACATCCAAGTCAGAAATCTCTGAGCTCCGTCGCACATTACAAGGCCTTGAGATCGAACTGCAGTCACAACTCAGCATGGTGAGTAATAATGATCAGTCCTCCTTTGCATCATTTAATGATCATGCCTTAAACTCAGTGTATTTCCTCCTCTCTTCCCTCTTCTCAGAAAGCATCTCTGGAAGGCACCTTAGCTGAAACAGAGTCACGATACGCCATGATGCTCCAAGGCCTCCAGGTACAAGTAACGAGCCTGGAGGAGCAGCTGATGCAGCTGCGGTCTGATACTGAGCGCCAGAGCCAGGAATACAAGATGCTGCTTGACATCAAGACACGACTTGAGTTGGAGATTGCAGAATACAGGAGGCTTCTGGACGGAGAGAGCAGGTAAGAAAAGGCAGGACTTCTGTCCTTCGATCACAAACTAACTAGTTTTGTTAACTGAGGACTCGTAATAACTTTAACATAAAAGCATTTCCATGTGCCTCCACAGTTATGGCAGTAAAGAGACCATCGCCACTAAGAAGGTTATAGTCGTCACAGAGGAAATTAAGGACGGTCAGCTGATCTCCTCTACCACCACCTCATAACCTGTCTCACATGGAAAACACAAGAGGCAACGCCACCAGGCTACAAGTCAGGACCTCAACCAGAGCTGTGTCCTTTAAATAAGAAACGTTAATGCAATAAAAGCCTCTCTGTTTGCAAACTACCATGTTGTCTTCATTTGACTTTGCATAATTCCACATAATGTCAAGATAGCAACAGGAAAAGCTATTTTTCTTGAACTAGTAATACCTAACACTTTCGCCCTGATCAGACTTTCTTCACTTAACTGTCAATCATGAGCTGATCAGTGACGTGCAGTGAAGCTCATATTTATATTCTTAACCCAGAATATTAGCTTATTCACAGTTCAACTGGCAGCATCAGCATGCACGTACTGGTACTAAGTACTGGTTACGTTTCATATCTCATCGACTTTCTTTACACACACACACACACACACATATAGGCAAGGTGCATAATGGACTAAGAGAGGTTAAATCTATAGCAATGGAGAGAGCACTTTTGTTCTGCTCACTGTTCAACAAAATATTAAGAAAAAAAAAATCTTTGTAAGATTATAAGGAACTGAAAACCATTAATGGTGTTGCCGTTCTTTGTAAATGAACACCAGTCTGGCTCACAAGTGGAGACTAAATATGTCACATTCATTGAGGATTTCAGCCATACTGTGTAATAAACGTGTGTGAAAGCATTACGCTGGCGGCACGGCGCCATCCACAGGTACGCTCAGGGCGCACGCATCACCAGGGTGAGGCTGGGCTCCTCCCTGCTGCATCTCACACTTGTTCCGCTATTTAAACGTTAATGAGCAAATTAAAGGACTTCCTAAAATTGTTGGAATGATGCAGAAACCATATTTATTGTAGACAAATGGACAAATTAATTCTATCTTTAGTATTTATTAGTGGGTTATTTATTTCTTCTTTTAATGATGGCAGGTGAGGCATAAAAGACTGGTCTGAATTTAATGACAGTGGCTTAGAGTTGAGGTACAATGTTCTCAATGTTATGTGCCGACAAAACAGGTCACAGGAACAAAGGCAACACTTGAGGGTGTCTTTGTGCGACCAGAGGATAGTTTACCAGATGGAATACCTCAACATAACGTCATAAAATTCTCCCTTCTGAGGACTAAAGGCTTCTGTGTGCAGCACTTTAGTGCCAGAGGCCAAACAGTCCCTGAGAATATAGTAGAAGCACCACTCAAGAGTCAGCACGCTCTGCTGTAAATAAACCTTTATTACAGCTTTATTACAATGTGAGCCATGTGTTTTTAGCATGATATCATGAATTTGCCAAATCAGCCAGCAGCCAATCAGTTTAGCTTCATCAGATGTATTGAAACCTCCCATGTGGTTGCATAGTTGTTGTCTTGTAGTCTTGTAATAATGTCACCGGCTTTCTGATTGAAACTCCCCATTTTCAGACTTATCACCTTTACGCTTCTTGGAAAAAAGCTATCAACAGTCCTTGATATGCAAATTTCCCCTGTGCATGCTGGGATAGGTCTCTGTTACTCATCATCCTGAGAACTGAGGTCTTAAGTCACAGGTATCTTTATTATCCCTGAGAGGCAAGTTACTGTTCAGCCAGGAGGAACACTTACAAACCACACAAAAGCAGGTTTGAGCAACACGTCAGAAAGACTCATTTAAAAGGTTAATGGCAGCTGGAACATGTTTTCTGCAACTAGATGGCAGCAAAATAAAATCTTTAAAAAAAAGGGCAGCTTGGATTAGTCAAGATGGGCTGCACCTTCTTTAAAATTCTGACTTTGTAAAGTTGATTAAGATCATTTAGATCCAGATCTAAATCCTTCCACACACTTTCATAATATTCAGCAGTTTTCACTACTGAGAGGAAGTGATCCAAAACAACAAATCAAAGAAAAAGTAAGAACATCTGAAGTAAAATATCCTCATGAATCTGTTGTTAAATCTCTGAAGAGAATGATAAACTGCAGGAGGATTCTTTTTAAAACCTAAAACCATCACCACGTCCTTTGTCTTGGACACATTTATGCCCAAGAATGAAGACTTACACCAGTTTATGAAGTCCATGGTGCCATGATCAGTGTCTGTCAAACTGGAGCAAACTGGAGTGAGACCAGCTTCCCTGTGGCGCCACACAGGAGAGGAGCCCTTCTTAGTCTTTACAAAGGATTTGGTAACAGCAGAGATCAGAGCAGCAGGAATGATGAAGAAGTCCTTCCTAAGGCCGAGGAACTGGTGAAGCATGTAAATCAGAATATATCTGACAGCCGTTCAGCACAATTCTTCATGATACGGCCTCTCTTACAACTAAAAGCTCACATCGCTTTTAGTTTTCAAACTCATTTTCTTTAAAACCACCTGCTGGTCTGGATATGAAGCACTTTTAATTCTAAACTCAATACTTCCTTTTTGAGGAAGCCACTGATTTTACTCTTCTGTTTTTATTATACCCGTTTCTACTAGTTTGACCACACTTGTTTGTTTGTACGATACTTTTATGTTTGAATCTATTTCATGACAGTTTTTAACTTTCCATGGGTTTTAAAAAATCTTTTGTTTTATTCTGTAGAGCACTTTGAGTCGTATGCGTTATCGAAAGGTGCTATATGAGTCAAACTGATGTTGAAGTCTTTCTATCAGAGCATGGTTGTGCTTACAAAGTTAAATCAGATGCCTGCCCTGCTTTTAGAGACAAACATTCACT
Source organism: Arrhamphus sclerolepis (assembly GCA_037176975.1). NCBI lineage: Eukaryota > Metazoa > Chordata > Actinopteri > Beloniformes > Hemiramphidae > Arrhamphus > Arrhamphus sclerolepis. The sequence goes on from JBAMYA010000002.1 coordinate 12,650,402, forward strand.
ACTTGACAGCAGAAAAGAAAATCATAAGCTTCCTTTGATGTTCCGTTTTTCCCACCGCTTCTTCAGTTTTCTTTGATTTTTACAGTGTATTTAATACAAGTCAACTATGAAATAAACTTCAGAAGATACAGGTGGATGTCTCAACAGTGACCAGAATTACTGACTACCTGACAAACAGCACAGTTTGTGAACCTGGAGACTGGTATTCTCTCACAGACCTACAGTACAAGTCAGAGACCCATCATCCAAGAAATATTCAGATGACTCTGCGGTTGCAGGGTGTTCCAGTGGTAAACCAGTTTGTTTTATGGTGTGGTAATAATCATCTTGTCTTGAACATGTGCAAACAAAGGAGATGATTGTGGATTTGTGAAGGATGCAGAACAAGTCCAACACTATCTCCATTATGGGAGATAAAGCGGAGGTGGTGAAAGGGTACAAATATTGGTCTTCACCTGGATAACAGACTAGACATTCAGAAGCTTAGCCTGCTAGCTCACCCTACAGCTACTGTAGTTAACATTAGATACATAACGGGACAGCTCAGCACAGCTTTGGTGGTTAAAAACCTGATAAAAAACCATTAGTACCATACTGTATGCATTTGCACCTGGTATTTGACCAGCTCACTAATTTAGATGAATAATTAGCTATCTTTAAAGTTGTTTTTTATTGTCTTTCTTGCAATAATTTTGAGAGGAAAAAAAGGTTATGAAAACATTGAATATAATTATGTACCATAATATAAAGATGCACAAAGAAGCACTTAAATGAAAGATGGATGGACAGATGTGGAAATTCAGTGACAGATGTGATTGTGATGTCAAAGTATCTTTGAGTGAAATGTCACTGATGGTGTTCAGAGGCTGACTCTAAAATATCGAACCTCTTTTGGAACAACTTGAAGCAGGTGCTCAGGCTGGACTAGTGCTGGACTCTGATCTGAGCTGGTCCAGCACTGGAACATTTTAAGAACTGGTTTGCTTTACCATCCAACACAGAGCCATGCTACTATATCACTTCCAGTGTTGCTTGTAGAGGACCACGGAGCACAAAGAAGACAAAGTAAAACAGAGCAGTTGGATCTACACATCAGAAAGACTCATTTAAAACGCTAATGGCAGCTGGAACACGTTTTCTGCAACTAGATGGCAGCAAAATAAAATCTTTAAAAAAGGGCAGCTGTCACAGAGCAAGTCTGTTAGATGTTAGCATAAATATCACTTTGTGTTTGTGTTTATTTGCCAACCAATGGACTTTTATAAATGCATCTGCAAAACATTGCCTGTTTTGAGTGGGTTGATAATCATTGTTTAGTAGTGTAGATGAAAACACAATTTTGTAATTAAGTTTAAACCAGCCACTGTGAAGGTCATTTTATTCTGGGACAATGCACTTACATGCTGAAGAAGAGGCTTTTTTGTTGTTGTTGTTGTTTTAATCAAACAGACTACAGGGTGCCAATGCAAAGCACGAACACCACTTACTGCCTATATTTATTATTCTTCTGTCGATTCTTATTCTTCCATTTCCCAATGAGATACTGATGGTTTTCATGGCCTGTAGCTTGGACAAAACCCAACAAAAAATACATCAAAGCATCAGCTACATCAGCAGCAGCTACAGTTAAAAACATTGGCTCCCGCTGGCTTGGAAGCTGACACAAGCCTGAGTTATGGAAGCCCATGAAGGACAAAACGATACATCTTACTGAAATTTTCAGTTGAAAGGAAAATGATTGCAATTGAAATGGAAGAGATTTGCTTTACCCAGCCAGGCCCCAAGGTAAAGGCCCGGACACCAGATGCTCTTGAATGTGTCCCTTCCTCAGGCCTGGTTCCAGGGTGAGACCCCGGTCACCCTGACCTGGCCGATGGACACCGTGGGAGTCCGTTTGAATTGCTCTTAGTCTGGCCCATCCTCCAGGACCAATTTGCCTTTGGGAGACCCTACCAGGGGCATTTTGCCCCCAACTGTAGTAACCCGAGTGGTCGGCTTTCATTGTAATAATACACAGAGACGTCAAATACCCTTTTTGCTGTTTTACTAATATTTGCAGCTACATGCACACCTTAAGCAGCAGACAGAACATCATGGGTGCGAATATATAACAACGGGAGTTCCCCTAACCAGGGTGGGGTCAAACAGCCCACCAACCAAGGTTTCAGGGCGCCGCCCTCTGACGCAGCAGTGATCTACATTCACTCTGCAACACTTCTCCCCCTTTAAGTGCAACCATCCCAAGGTACGAACTAGAACACAGCCTTGTTACCTGAGTGGTTAGAAAGTACTAAAGCTTTAAGCTATCATTTAACTGTATTACTCTGGTTTTTTTTTTACAACAACAGTTCAACATGTCAGTCTATCTGGAGGCTTGTGCTGCCTCTTTGATCTCCTTAGTTCTGGAGTGGTGCCTCCAGACCTGGAATCAGGGGCAGGTGAGGCAGTCTGCACTGACGGTCCATGAGGTGCCACATTTGTGTGCTCTGACAGTCCCTCCTGTGACAGCTCTGTGTGTTCCGGCATAGTCTCCCGAGCTGCTCACAGTCTGAGGACACCCCCCCCCCCCCCCCATCATCATGGCGGACACGCAGGTGATCCTGGCGCCCGCAAACTTTCCTACCATCAGACAAGTCCACCACAACAGACACTGGGCCCGTCCGGCAGTGAATAATTCCTGGCAACCAGGGTGGACCTGTGGCAAAATTTTTCCCCTGGGCGAAAAAGTCTCTCTTCAGCCTATTGGTCCCGTCTAGCTTTTTGCTTATCCTGCACCCTGACAACTCTCGCCCTGCTGTCTGGGTGGAGGAGATCGAGGAGATCCAGATGAGATTTTGGTTTCCTTCCCAGTAACATCTCCGCTGGCGTTACTCCTGTAACAGTGTGAGGTGTAATCCTGTAATGGAACAGGAAACGAGAAGGCCTGGTTTCCAGAAAGTGTCCTAACATTTTTCTCAGCCCATCTTTCAGAGTTCCAACAGCTCTTTCTGCTACGCCGTCGGAAGCAGGGTGATAGGGAGCTGTGCGGGCATGACGGATCCCGTTTTTCTCCATAAACTCCTTGAAAACCTCACTGGTGAATTCAGATTCAGATTCAGAAACCTTTATTTGTCCCACAGTGGGAAAATTTTCAGTGAAGCAGCAGCAGAAAAACACAACTGTAATTAAAATTAAAAATTAAAAACCTGTAAATAGTACAGAGGGAGCGAGACTGAGAATATACATGTAAGAAGTACATGAAATCCCAGGTAAAGGTGCAAACAAGGAGTGAGACAGTGAAAATTAGAAAAAGTGAACAGTGTTATTGCACAGAGTCCTGTTAAAGTTAAAGTCTGTTTAATTGTCTTGTAGTAAGCTGTCTGCAGACTAGCGGACATTGTGTCTGTTGTGAAGCCTGACAGCAGCAGGCAGGAAGGATCTGCGTAAGTGGGCCCATTGTCTGTAACAAACACGTCTGGCAGTCCATGTGTTGCGAATATGCCTCTAGGCGTCTCCATAGTAACTGAGGCAGTAATATTTGACATGATATGAGCCACTTAGAATGGGTGTCCACCAGCACCAAGAACATCCGACACATAAATGGACCAGCAAAATCCAGGTGAAGCCTGGACCAGGGACGGCCCGGCCACTGCCATGGATGAAGCGGGGGGCCTCTGGGGTTCTAGGATGATGAAACTGAATAGCCTACAGAAAATTATGTAAAATTTATTTTATGTACTTATATTTTCCTGAAATATTTGTTAAATAATTATTTTTAAAGGATTTTGCATGGATGCTACTTTTTAAATATATGTATATTTTAAAATCTCAAGAACCCCTGGAGTGTCTTCACATACCCCCAGGGGTACATACCCCCATTTGAGAACCACTGGTCTAAATCAACGTTCTTCAACCCTGGTCCTGGTTCTGGTCCTGGTCCTCAGGGCACACTCTCCTGCATGTTTTAGAAGTTTCCTGCTCAAAGACACCTGGCTCTAATTAGTGGGTCATTGCCAGACTTGTGTAGACCTTGAAGACAATTTGCTTGTAGTTTGTGTCTACAATACTTTGTTGATGACCGCTGACTGTAAAGGCTGTTTGTGTGGTACATTATGAACTGTAATATGGTGTAAAATCTGGTTTATCATCGTCTACAGCCTGCAGACATTTAGTTGAAGAAGCAGATCCTGTCAGGATTGTAAGACTTCTGTTAACTGAAACACTCGCATGTGCTTCACTGGTTTCCCTTTACACCCTGGAGAAAATGTTGACCCTCCCATTTGTCACAGTATAATTCGCACACTGCCAGAATCCTGAGTGAGCTGCCAAGAGCACACGCAAACGCGCATGCAGGCGACAAAGACACAGACTTTCTTCTATACCATACCACAGAAGGCCACCGAGACGGTTTCAGCCACTATCAAGCACTGGCCTGGGCCTCACCAGACTCTTGCACTTCACTTCATTCATGTTAAGAGTGTTCAGTGATGAAGCAAAATGAAACTGAGAAGAAGTGCAGTCTCTGGTGAGGACCAGGCAAATCAAGCGCCGCATCACTGAATAAAAAAAAAAAACTCCCGTCATTCACATACTTGTCCCGCCTCCTTGCCATCCTCATCCAATCACACACCTGCCTTTGCCCTACATTCAGTGATTCTCATTTACAGTCAGCAACTACAGAACATTTGAACTATAGTCTCAAATCATTACTTGAATAAGGTTCCAGAGTCACTTCATTATTAATCCACATAGATTTATTTTCCATAGTTGGACTGTTGAAAAACCAAGAATGAAGTTGAGTCTGCTTTGATGATATTTATTGATTGTTGTGATTGAAAATAATTCAATGATCTGCTGGTATTCTTATTAGCTACAATATAATAATGACATCCAGAAACTTTACTGGGAGTTTCATATTTTAGTGTTTCAGTATTTTCTACATAAAACAGTGCTTGAATCATCAGTTTTGCGGGACAGAGAAAAGAGTTCCCTCAACGGGTATAATTGTTTTATTTGATTTATTCTGACGGTGCTGATTGTTTGTTGCTATTTTTATCTGATGTCTTTTTAACTAACTACTGCCTTCTTGGCTAGGTCTCTCTTCAAAAAGAGATTTTAATCTCAGTGAGAGCCACATCTGGTTAAATAAAGGATATAAATAAATCATCTGGGAACAAATCTTTAAAATTCAGATAGTAAGACCACTGCTTCCCCAGGGGTCCACTAATGAAACTATGCTAAACATTTGTTTATTTGTTTTTTTCTTAAAGTTATTTCATACTAATTTCTGGAATTATTTCAGTTGTCAGTAGAAAAATGAGTCTTAATCCATCTTCATCTCTACCAGAAGGTTGTGCTGAGAGTCAGTATGAAGGTACAGTGAAGCTGTTGCTGAGGTTCTGAAGGCTGTTGGACAATTATCAATGAAACGTGGTTTTATGGAGCCTCATTTAAGGATCAATGCACTTTCAAACAGAAAATCCTAAATGTATACTTTGACCGATGTGTTCTTTGAGTGCAGTCAGTTATATAAACACCATGAAAGACATTACTGTTTTAAAATCATAATCTTGAGCATGGTTAACCCTCTAGAGTACGATGTTGCCATTTGGCAACAACCCCTTTGAATTTTTTCCACACACACACACACACACACACACACACACACAAAACCCTTTCACCCTTCTATGCACCTACAGAGGACTTTTAAATAAGCACTATATAAATTAATTGAATTGAACTGAATTCTATAGACATTGTTGCCTATTGAGTGATGCAAAGCTTGCTTTGTGGATCTGCTTGTGAATCATTGTGACCTCACGTGCCTCCCCCAAACTGAATGATTACTGTTAAGAGCTGAAGTTCTCACGACCTTGATCGTTGAAGCACTTGATTTGTATCTTTCCCTTATTTTACCTGGGTTTCTTCCCTGACACAGATGGAAAAAAGATGGTAGGCTTTGTAACTGCACATATGCATCATCTGAATCCTGTCTTTGAGGAATGTTGATGCTGGATTTGGTTTGTGATTTACTGTTGATAGAGTTATTAAAGAGCAAGTCATTTGCACGTTTTATGTGTGCAGCTGTATTTATTTAGGGAGGTCGCTATTGCAACAAAACAGAGGACTAAACACACTGGCTCAAAGTTCTGGCAATATCACAATCACAAGTTTATTCAAAACAGAAATGCACCACAAACATTGAAGTCAAAGGTCGTTCCCTTTTTCTTTTTTTTTTACATGTAACTATAAAAAAAAGAAGTAGAGGCAAGTTAGGGAGTTAGGGAAGAGCAAAGTTGCTGTGCTTGTTTTGTATATTTGCAAATTTGGATAGTTATGATTGAAGGATCATGCGAGCAAATTCTATTTGATAAGGTCCTGAACTTCATCAAGACACACAGTGTGGTGCCATTATCTTCACCCAGAAAGCCATGCAGGGCCCCGGTGGTTGATGGGATTAAGGAACAAAGAGAATCATGGGATTAGTTGTTTACGGTAGAGATGCTGGAGTTTGGAAGGGAGGCATTTTGTATTTTGTTTACCTTTGTCTTTATTCTTTTATTCTGTTTCCTCAGCCTTGTGTTGTTACTCCCTTTCAGGGGTGGGTGGAGAGTGATATCTGGTTTGGCTCCTGACAGCATCACTTGGAGAGGAAAATGAAAAGAGATTGTGATAACGCAGAGACTTGCGCATTCGCACACACCACCCGCTGGCTCGTCCACCCCACGCTGTTCATAGGGCAATTCAGGCCCTGCAATTTAGGGCCGACTTAAAGTGGAAGGAAGCCTAAAATAGTGAGGTATGGCAAAGAGAGGGTGAAAGCAGGGGGAAAAAAAAGGAGACCCGTGGTGTGATTGGTGGAACGGTGGGGGACAGATGTAATTTTCAGACAACGGCGGGGAAGTGATGTAATTTTCTGAATGCAATTTGTGTGTTAGTGTTTCCACACATGTGTATGTCTGTGTGTTGTGCAATGGCAGACAATGCAGATGGTAAAACAGCACTTGGATGGAGGACTCATTAACTGGGAGAAACAAAACATCTCATTCTGGCACTTAGATGATTTCTGGTAACAAAAATGGAAAAGTTTTCATGTCATAATGGGCAGGAAAGTTCTCATTCTGTGACTAGTCTTAGGTGAAGTGAATATATGGGCTTGAAAAAGCAACTTATTTACCTTTTTTTTGCTTGCCTTTATTTAAAAAGTCAGAGATAAGGCAGTAAAATCAGTCAGTAGCAAAGAATCTTTAAGATTCTGACAGGACCCAGGTGATATCCCTATCAAAGTAAATTATGACTTTTATTTTGCCTTCTCTGTTGGACTGCCAAACTAATGTTGTGCCAGGACAAAATTATTTAATGCATTATGCTCCCGGCTGACTTGGTGGACAATTAGTCTGACAGATGAATTAAAGAATATGAGGCCATTTTCCGCAGCACATAAATCCCTCCTGTGTAGGCAAATATCCTTTTATGGGTGGATAGGGGATTATTTTTTCTCTTATTAAGGAGAAACATTAAAAGTTTAATGTTCGATTAGTGAATGTCTTAATGGCATGCTTCTCAAAGTGAACCAAGGGGATCCTTGCTTTTGAATCTGAACTGCAAATGGAAACTTTTAATGTTGTGACACTGGAGAAAAAGTCAGTCTTAGTGATTAGGCTCACAACATTTTTCCAATCCACAATAAATCCTATTAAATGGCCAAAGCTGATTATGAATTTATTTAACTGAATATTTCATGTGAAGCCAAGGTCTGGTGTATTTTATTTCTGTTTTTTCTGTTTTTTTTTTCTTCTGAAGGTATTTTTGCTCTGATGTGCAATCAATCGTCAAAGAAATGCAAAGACGAAGAGTCAACTCTATGAAAAACTGTAAAAAGAAAATAAATTCAAAATGCATTGACTGACAAATCTGATGAACCCATATTTTATGCACAATAGAAGATGAAAATAAAGCAGAAAGTGAGACACTTCCACAAAAAATATGAATTAATTTTCAATTGGATGGTACAACAGGGGAAAGCAAATGGTACTCAAAAAAATACCACACACGGAGGAATATCTATCCAACTACGCTAATTGAAAACAGCTCAGTGAAATCCTTGGGTATAACCTTTTATTGGGCAAGGAAATATATATGTTCATACTTGAAATCTAAAATTCACAAGTATTTCAGTGAGTTTCCTATTGAGGGATAAGAAGCTTCTAAAACTCTTCAATCCTGCACATTTTCACCAGTCGTGAAATTATATACACCCAAATCTTGGGTATGATGTCAAGAATGGTATGTTTAAACTGCATGACAAGAAAACCTCCTGAATTGTGAATGTGTTGTTGGGCAATGGTATATTATCAAAATCCTAAAACATGAAGGTATATAGCCCGATAGATCAGACCCACATCTAGAAAGATGTAGGGTCTGAAAACGAGCTACAGGGCTTCCTTATCCAGGAGATGGGACTAACTTTGCCTCTGCATGCAACTGGTTTGCTCTGCAGCGAACAAGATGACTTATTCAGAATGACATGTCATGAGAGAGTGCGGTGGAGAGATGATAATATTATGTAAATGGAATCCAGTGATTGTTGCTGTTTTGGCAAACAGAATTTGAGAAAAACCAGTGCACTCAAGCACGCAACCAATATCTTTTAAAAACATAACCATACATTCTGTCTAACGTTAGCTGGCTACTTCCTCCAACTGGCCCTAAGACCATTTCCTACTTTGTGTTGTTTCTCCAAGGGTGATCAAGAATTGCTGTATTAATTTTCCTGCAGCTTCTTCTTGGCAGGTAATTGCCTTCCACCAATGTTCTGTGCATGCTGCTGACAGCTGCTGACCGAACTTTTCCTTCCTCCTCTTGGAAGCCGTCTCCATTCTATGCCATGATCACAGATGTCGATCATGGGACAGTATTGGGCCACGAGGAAGCTTGTCTTATCATGCTGGGTTACTGGAGCTGTTGCTCCAAGTCAACCCTTATTCAGTTCAATTTGTTAATCCCTATAGGGAAAGTATGTTTCACCCACAGCCAGGTGTCAGAATGGATCATATCTTCCAGCTGATGTTTCTTTACCTGATGAAGTGAATCCACAGTAGAAAAGTAAGACAGGGTGCTACACAGAGGAAAACACAGTCCCTTCCCAGTCTTTTTGAGATATGTTACATGACATTCAAAATGAGCTCATGTTTTTCTACGATGAAGATATCTCACTTTCAATTCAATGTTTTCTTTGCTCCATTTCTTTCTTCAAATTAAAATACATCTTTACATAATTTGAAAATAATGATATGCTTTATTTACATTTTACACTGTTCATTCTTAGATTAGGACCTTTACATGTTATCCATGTTTAAGTCAGTATTCATTTTTTGTGACCTTTAAAGACATCATATGTGTATATGTATCTATACTGAGTTGAGTTGACTAGGATGTTATCATAACACTACAATGCCTCTACTATCTGAGATTGCAATGACAGGATTTTCATATGTAAAATATGTAAATAAAGCAGATTATGTCATTAGTGCACCATAAACACAATAGGACTCGATTATGATGATGGTAAATGGTCTATCTAACAGCCACCTTGCTAAAGTGATATAAAAAGACCAAAGAAATCTGTCATTTATATTTCCTGTTTGTCTGTGCATTAAATGAGCTTGATTAGTTTTACTGGGCTGAGTCATCATGTGACCTGAAAGTTGATTTCGTAAATCTTGTAGCCGGAGGTCACAGAAAGGCAGATGCATTAAAATCCTCTCATAACCTACCCCAATAATAGGGTGGTTTAAAACAAGAGCCCATAACCAATCATGGATATTGTTAAAGGTGTAAACATACAGGTCATGCTGTCTGAAATCACCAACTCTTTGCAGCTGAGTGAATTTTATTTGAGCATTCACCTGAACATAAGACAGTGTTTATTGGCTCAACGTGCGACCTCCTCGTCCTTGTGATGCTCAGTGGGACTGTTAGCATCTTGATAGAGGGTTACCTCCTTGTATAAAAAACAAAAAACCAAAAAAAAAACTCAGCCTTTCCGATGGTGACTTTATAGAACACCTGTGGGAGTAGAATTTTATGAGCTCATCGGTTCTGCGATTTTACATTTTGCAGTTGACAAGATGACATATGCTGCAGGAAACAAAACGCTACACCCTTAAGAACTGAAGCCAGACATAAAGCCCTGCTGGTCTACATGAGAACACTGTCCTGATCATTGTCTCATTGACAATAGTGGCTCATGATTCTGCATTAACCACAAAAGTATTTTCACATTTTACTATAATCAAAGTCAAAACGAGGGCCCCGCGTCAGTTTAATGCTCAATTAGCACTCTTATTTTAAGACTCTCCTGTAACTATTCCCATTTGCATACATTTTGCATAAGTAAGCTGGCAGAGGCTGACTAAAAAGTCGTAAATATCTATCTCCTTGTGGCAAAGCACCTTGATTCTTTTGGGGGTAGTTGAAATTCTGCAGAAGCCCCGTTTTCATTTTCATGGCTGCATTTACATGCTGTCCTACAGTCTTGCCCCCTTGAGTTCTATCAGGGAGCTTTATCACCTGAAATAAAGCAAAGATAAATGTACGTGTATGTGTGTGTGCGCGTGTGTGTGTGTTTATGTCTGTATTTAAGGGTATGTGCTCCAAATCTTGAGCACAAATGTGTGCAAACTGCACAGATTCTGCACACTTGTCTTATCACTGCAATCTTGGAGTTTTGCTGAAGATGCACTTTCAGCTCTGGGCTGCAGGAGGTCAGACACTAACACACATGCACACGCATGCACATCTATCCCATGTGCACGGCTGTACATTTCTTGACATGCAGCTCCAATATGGAACCACTAAGAGATGTCCATTCCCTCGTGACATTTACTGGGGGTTGCCAGAAATGATTAGTTAAGGTCAGTTTCATAACTTCTTACTGGGTAGGAGAACTTTATCTATATGGGTCCACTGGGTCGCTTGACAGCCACGTGGGTGGATGCAATGAGGAAGAACTGTTTTTTTTATCTTTAGATGAACAATGGACAAATATGATTCAGCTGTTTGCCTCCAACAGTTGTTCTGTTTTGCACCTGTGGTGCCTCTATTATCTTGTTCATATCGCTTCCTGAGTCTTGTGCTGTTTTTAGTTGTTTGTTTAACTTTTAGTACACTTTTCATCTCACAGAGAGAGCTTTGAGAGGCTTCCATAGAAACACAACTGAAGAGAATAATAGCTAAAAATCTAAGTGTTGTTCTCTAACATATGCAGTAAGCACAAGCAGAAGTGTTCTGCACAGGAACTTTGTACAAATTTTCAAAATGTTTGCAGACAACAGCTATTGTGTGATCGACTGCACTCACTTAATAGCTCCACTCTCCCCATTTCATTGTATGCACTAGCTTTATCTGTTACGATATATCTACTCAGAGCATCAACTGACTGGGGATTCAGGGAAGGTTGTTACAGTACGGTGCATAATAAAGAAGTCCCTGGACAAAAGGAAACTCAAGCTTTACTCCTCACAGATGCAAATCGATTCATGAAAAAGCAATCACATTGGCTTACTCAGAAACAGCAGACAGAAAAAGAAAGTAATATTCTGATCATGTTCCACTGGCGTAAAGTCATTTCTTTTCTTCTCCTGTTTTTCCACTGATCCATGTCTCAGCTGACCAGAGCTGCGGGTCTGTGCCGACTCATGAGTATTTAACTAAGGATTGCAGAGGCTCAAGAATCATCTAATGATACGACATGAGACGAAACTAGGATGTAAAGTGATGTCACAGTGCAACCCAAATCTTTTATTCCTGAGGTGTCACTGATTGAGTCAGTGTAGGGAAACAGTAAGACAACTAAAACTAACTAACTAATTTCAGTTTTAGTTTCAGTTTTATTTGAGGGAATATTTGATTATATTTAACTATTTTTTTCCTGTCGCAAAAAACATGCAAAGTAACTTTGGTTTCATTCAGGGTGTCCCTCACGAGATCTTGACTTTGCAGCACTGTGTCACACGTCAGCTATGACGCCTATAAAAAGAGCTACAGAAGACGGTGACTAAGACACGCAAAGTACTGCTTGAAGAAGAGAGGAAGAGTACATTTTGGATTGTGTTGTAAAATAATCCAAACCTCCTGCTCCACAGGAGTCTGCTGGAGTCAATCATAGCTGTCTTTGGGAACACCCCCCCAACCTCCCCCCATTTACTGTCCATGCACTAATTTCAAATATTTCATCTACATGTCGCTACAACTGAATGTAAACAAGAGGAACAACAAAAAAATTACTTTTCCTCAAAGTTTTTAAACACCACCTCTCCACTGAAACCATATAGAGCAGAATGTTGATCGTTTGAAAAACCATGCAAGGCAGAACTGGACCACATTGGAATGAAGTCCCCTCTGGGGGCACCGCAATAATTCCATGTGCAGTGTTTGGGTAACAAGCAATAGATGCTGGCATGTAGGATGCTATGTGTGCTTTAGGCTGTGCAGGGAGGTTTCTTTTTCTAAACTCAGCAATTTCATTTGAAATGTGAAGGCAAACTTTTCAAGTTCCAGTAAAACACATTTCCTTTCTGTCTGCATAATACTCTTTGTTGGATTCAAAGTAGCCCTTCAATAGAACAGACACTCAGTGGAATTCTATTATCCATCATGCTTCCCTGTGCACATTTGGGCTCGTGTTATTCTAAGTTTACACATAAACCGAAGTATGTCGCAGAAAATGAAACCACAATTTCAATTGAGAAACAACACACGGTAGCATTTTGGTGGAGCTTGCTCTTTGGGCAGAAAAGAAACATTAAAGGCTCAGTGAGGTGATGGGGAGGATGATTGAGGAATTTATGAGGATTTCTCAGTGTGTGCCTGTTTGCAGCTTCCCAGTATTGAGGGTGGAAAAAAGCGCTATTTAAGACAGTAGATTTAAACTCTTCCATAATAAATAATTATAAACTTAACAAATCCTAAGCATTAACCTGAAAAAATAAATTAAAGTGAATATGAAATGTTATGGTGCTACACTTTAATGCTGTTGATACATTTAAAGGCACAGAGTGTAGCACTACCACTCCTGACTAAATGGGGGCAGCATATCACATGAAAGTTCATGTGTCAGCCCCTGCGTAAGATGCAAAGAAGTGCACAGTAGCAACAACCCAAATGAAGAATACAGTGATTTATATCACCTCTACTGGGACTAAATGGTATTGCAAGGCTTGCCAGAATGTCACCACTCCTCAACATAGTCTTTTAAATAGCTCTTACATCAAAACTGTGCATTTAATGTGATATGAAACATTTACATCAAAGCATCAAAATAATGACAAGTTTTGCTTCTTTACTTATCTTTACTCCAATTTTGTCTTCAAAGATTTTTAGTTAAAAGTACAATTCATCCTGAGGAGTACACATATGTAAAATTTAAAGATAATGTTTTTGATAAATATTATTATGATGTGAACAACTGACATTACATCCCCTCCTGGAAGTGATTTTATTATCATCAGAGTGCATCAGCCGTGATGCCCTCAAAACCACCACCACCAACAAAAAAAACGAATGAAAAGATCGG
>JBAMYA010000002.1:12671500-12686494 GCA_037176975.1 Arrhamphus sclerolepis
GTTATAAGTAGAACTACCACTAAAATTATTTTAGAAACTTTTTGGTCAGGTATTTTAAGTACTGTTGTGTTGATTTAAGGTGTTTTACGGTATTTTGTATTAACCCTAACCCTGTTATAGATGGTAAAGTATATCACCTAATCAGAACTATTTTTATTATGTTTTTATTGAACCTTTATTTAACCAGACAAAAGACCCAGTGAGATCAAGACCTCTTTCACAAGGGTGACCTGGTCAAGAAAGACAGCAGCACGCGTCATGGTACCCAAGACAGATAGAAAACAATTTTAAAAAACATTATTATTAAAATATTTGATAAAATGTGATTTTGGTTCTTGCGGAGGCAATATTCTGTTTTGTATGCTAATGTGATTTCTGCTTTTTGTTATGCTGGGGGTGCCCAATAGCATGTTTTCTCTCGGCGGCCCCTGAATTCCTAGAGGCATCCCTGTTTGAGGATGTTGATGCAGGTTTGGTTCGAGTGACATATTGATTGCATTGTGGTAATAATAGCCATAGGTGATTATATAAACGCGAGTATTAGAGGGTTTTCCTTGGGCTCTGGGCTATTCTGTTTTGTGTATTTTGATTAAATGTGGAATTATCATGCTAGTTAAGATTGGCTGAAGATACTGGCAAGTGATTTGATGTTTGTCTTATTGCATCAGTCTCTGATTTTTCTGATTTAAGCTGCTTGACTTCCTTCTGGGGGCTTTGTAGCTTGATCAACGTCTATCTGGAAGGCCTCATTACTGCATCTATGATGCAAAACTCCTGCTTCCTTGCTTCCTTCTACCACCTGTTTCCTGTCAACAAGCACATCTGGGCAGTTGTTAATGTCCGTTTTGTCTTTCTCACTAAGGTCATTATGAATATCTCATTCTTTAGTTTTATATCCTTTGGTCGAATTTTGAACCTCAGTGCAGTGTTTAGATGGGACCGGATGGCACTTTTGTCAGGGAATCGGGGTGTTGCTGTTTTTCTGTGGCTCTCCTGGCAGGTAACCACGAGAGGGCGCCCAGAAGGAACTGGCTTCAGGATGCATTGCTGATTCTCTGCAGGTGTGTTTACACACCTGCAACTCATCAAGCCTCATTACTCCCTGGATAAAGGAGCTGGATGCCAGTCATTCTTTGGCTGAGTGTTAACCCATGTGGTTACTCAAAGCCATTCCTGTGATCTATATATATTTGGTCACGTAAACCAGTGTGATCTCAGTGTAAATTCTTGTGCTTCCTCCTACCTCAAGGCCTCTCCTGATATCCCCCATTGAAAACTTCTTGGAAACCTCCAGTTCAGCTCAGGGCCAACCATAACCCTCAGTTTGGACTCACGTGACTGCTCCACTACCATCAACGTTACACTATCTGTCTGCCCTCCAAAAGTCCTACAGCAGCTTTCTATCTGGGTGTCCAGTCCTCAGCCTATCTCTATTCGGCAGTTAACCTCAGTATCATCAGCCCCATAGAAACCACTTAACCTCCCTTACCGATTCCCCCATCCATCCATCCATCCATCCATTACCTATACCTGCCATTTCCTGTGCACAGTCATGGAGGTCTGCCGGAGCCTATCCGAGCTCTCTCCGAGTGAAAGGCAGGGGTACACCCTGGTCAGGTCACCAGTCCATCGCAGGGCCGATTCCCCAATCATCCTCTCTAAGTCCCATGCTCAACATACCCTTGGTCTACCTGCATTCTGCTCCACTAATAATTTTTTCTCTTCCTGAAGTTCCTGGCTCCCCACGTTGCCTGCCCTACCTTGGACCGCCACTGTCACACTTTTTCACGTGTAAATAAACACCTTTTTAACTGATTTCTCCTCTCCTGAGTGTTTTTCTGCATGTGGGTGAGAGGCTTAAACACAGACATGACACCTTTTGAGCAGAGCAGTTGTTAGGACCACTGCCTGGTACCTCCTTGTATAGTCCACCCCTTCTCAGCTCCTGAATTTCAAATACTTGCCTCAATTCTTCGAATAAAAAATGAAAACTAAAACTTAAATATACATTAAAAACAAAACTAAGCAAACACAACACCTCTCTTAACAAATTGTCCTATTGTTAGAATCATTCACCAGGTTTTCAAAACAAAATAATCTAAAAAGTCTGTTCAGACTTCTATTCATTTTTTTTTTCTCCGCAATTCAAGCTCACTGCTCTTTGGAAACCAAAGAAAATCAGAGGTGGCAATCTGTCCACGAACAGTCAGCCCCATCTTCCTGGACTTTTAGCAGGCTAGAGGTACGTTGGCACTTCAGATGAGCTTGTTCTTATAATGTCAGTCGAGGTCCAGACTTGTCACTGAAGGCATCTTCTTGATGCCATTTAGCATAAAAATTGCGTTTGGTCAGTAAAGGAGTGTCGGCTGTCAACCAAAAATGTATTTCAAAAGAAAGGGGAAAAGCATACAATGAGAAAAATGAAACAAAATCAATAACATCGTAAAAAGCTGAAGTACATACAACCTCTAACACGAGGGAGCTGCATTTCTTTTTCCTTCAGGCTCATCAGTCCTCTTTCTGATTTTGATCACATGTTGAGATCACATAATTTGCAATAAAACTGTTGCACATATTTCTGAGACTGAACCCCATATATCTGGGCTAATGCCTCTTGTTGAGAGTCTGCATTCCATCGTAATACAGTATCTTTCTTTTTTTTTTTCCAAACATCTGTGATCCATCAGCTGATCCCTTGTGGGTACCACAGGCGTCAGCCCTCTTGATAACTGTTCAGTTATTTTAATCACTCTTTAATCTGTCTTTTTCTGTGTCTCACTGAGTCAGCAGGGATTCATCCCCCAAAACCACATCTCCATTTGCTCCAAGACCAATGTCTCCTCTTCATAGTTCCAGTGAAAACACGTATCCATTTATCCATCCAGCTGCACTAAACCTGTTTCTTCATGCAGGTGTTTAAAGCCCCCACACATGCGTTCAGTCTTAAACAGTCTTTATCACAGGGCGTATCACTGCTCACTTGTCAGCTGAACACTGAACAGCTGCAGATGCTCCTCCCCACCAAAAAAAACAAGAAATACTGAAAACATCATATTGACATAAAATGCTGTTTCGATAAACAGTGTCTCAGATGAGAGTGGACTCTAAAGAAACTGCTGGCAGGGACAGCTGGTGGAGTTATGGAGTTGTTTGGAGAATGGTTACAGTTTCATTTTGCATATTGCATCATTCCCATTCTGGGGGTGGGCATACAAATGCATGACAGTGGCCACTGGTACGCAACTAGCACTGCTTGGACTGGACTACTTGACAAGGACTGTGAGGGATTTTCTTGACCTGTCTTTGCTGGACTGTGTGGATTGGAGGCTGCTGGCCCTATCCCTGATGGATGAGATGAAGTGTTGAGGACTGGGCTGGAGAAAGCTAGCATCAGTGTTGACGAGATTAATCAACTATCATGGAATTATTACCTATCATCACAAGGTTAATTATTACATCAGTTGGTGGTGGTTATAAGATGTCTATTGCAGTCTGTAGATAGAGAAGTCAGGTTATTTTAGAGTGTAATCCAGATTTTTCAATGAAAAACCTATTACTGCACCATTGCTGTTGTCATATTTCAAAGTTGTCTTTTCATGAATGTGTGGGAAGTGTGTCTATTTTATATATCATATGTTGTACATGTTGTCTTGTTATTGTTATTTTTGTGGTTTTACATTGACTGTTTATATATAAAGTATATGACGTTTAATGGTTTATTTGGATGAACTGGTACAATTACATGACTTTACATGCCCTGATGGTAAAATATTAAGAAAATAATACTGCACCAACACATGCAATCATAAAAGTGTTTCACCACGCAGGCACAAGGCCAGGATTTGATATTTTCTGACAAGAAGCGAAGATAAACTTCGAAACACGCATCACAGGGGAAACTTATACTTATGTAAACACTATAAAATGGACACAATAACAGAATAGGTTGGGATTTCCGGGGTTCTCTTGAGCATGGCTTTAAGTGACTGAACTGTTGAAATTTATCCCCCTTTAGAGCTGCACAGGCCATTCAAGATGCTTTATTTCTCTCCATAAGACCATGTTCTTTTTCGAGAGGAGAGGCTCTCTCTTGGCAAACCTTTCAAAGAAGTTACACTGGGTCTTTTTCTAATTGCACTAGCGCGAACTTAAGCATTTAACAACCTAACTGAGGTCTGTAGAGTCAAACATTTAGCTCTTGGGATTTTTGTAATTTCTCTGAGCATTACATGGTCTAAAGTTAGGGTTAAATGGTGAATGTTTTTCACATAACAATGGATAACCTCATTCTTTGTTTGGACATGGCCTTATAACCCTTCCCAGATCGATGGCTCCCCACAGTTGCTTCTCTTAGACCGTTGTGTAACCATTTCATTGCATGATCAAATGCTCAATAAAGTGCTGAAAACTTCAGCTTATACAGATGTGACTACACTTCCTGATGATCATTTAATAAAGAGCACTTGAGAAGCAGCATTTGGCTGCTACTTAGCATTATAATTCTCCTTGGAAATAAGAAGGACTACTATTTTCCACACATTTTTGCTTAGTTTTTGTTCAATTACACAGCCATGGAGAAAAAATATGACACAAAAATGTATTCTTTATATTTATCCATCTCTCTTTGACTATGTCTCTAAGTAAGACTGAAAGTAAAGATATTACGTTCTTGTGATGCTTACTTCCATTGCAGTGCAAGCTGTCAGCCAGAAAACTGCAGATCGCGGTGAATGCACCCCAAAATAGGATTTCACAATGAACTTGAGCCAAACAACAATGATTACAGAATGTGCTAGAAAGATCCTGGAGGACAACAGTATTATTTTACCTGATTTTGCACATTTCTCTGTCTGGTCATTAAGACCAATAAGTGATTGAAAATATAAGTATTGTGTCGTCATAATTTTAATGTTCTTTCCCACACAAAACAAATGATGTTTCAGGTTTTAAAGTGACATTGTAATATTTCAGGTTGTCTGGTAATAAAAATGTATTGTTTCATTCGAAAGTATGACCTTATTAATTAGTAATTACTACCATCAACAAATCACAGTGTTCTGGTAGGTCTTGAATTAGCCATCTATATATACATTGTTTTGGCGTATTCAATGGTGATCGCCATGTTGCGCTGCCATCTTGAAACTACAGTCCATGCAGGGGATGATTCAGGAAAATACAGCTTTGTGTTTTGGGCTTGCGCTACTGGTAGTTGGCTACAAACTCGCAAGGACAGTGGGAGGGAGAGCAGAAAGAAAAAATGGACCACAGCTATTGCAGAAAGTATGTTGAGGAAGATCTGTTGCTAAGAAAATGAAAACGTGAAAAGAGTAGGGATCAAAACAGACAACACTCTAAACATTGGTGTTGCGTTTTCCAGATGGACGGAGCTGATGAGGGAGAACAACTATTTAACAAATCTAACCTCATCAGCTGAGAGAATGTTGCTAGAAGTTGTGTTGGTCGATAACTTCTCTGTTTCCCGGATCAGCCTCAATGACATTTCTCGGCTACCGTAGACGTAAATGAGTCTTGGGAAAAGGGTAAAGAATGGTTGCAGTATATGAACTCACCGCTAGATGGAAGAAAATCTTACACAGTGTCCTTTCTTTTAAATGAGATAATATTGGTTCTGTGCGAATTCCATCTCTCTCAGGCAGCAGTAAATGATCTTCAAATTCACATATGGCACAGTTAAACACAACCCCTGACCTCTCAAGAAAGAGCACTTTTCTTGTGCGTGGCCATGTTGCTTCTTCTCAGTATGCTGATAGAGTTTCTGTGCAGTTTAATTAAGCATATTGAGTTTGCATCAGCAGTGGGGTGTTATATGGCCAGCTGGACGCACACACACTCACATAAACATGCACACACAGTTGCAACTACACATTCCCTTTCTGCATGCGTACTTCTATCCATCCCAGATGACAGCTTGTTAATTGCCCGGGGGTTAACTGGAAGTGGTGGTGTAATTGCATCAGAGTTTTCATTTACCCGGGCTCCTTATTTATTTACTTAGCAATAGATTTTAAAACAGCATTAATCGTCTCAGTGCGTTGGGACAAAGTGGACATCGATAGCTTTGATTTTAGCCCTGATTTGGTCCAGATAACCTGTAGCTTGTGGTGTTTCACATTGCTGAACTCTGATTGTATCCACCTGTCTTCTGCATATATCTGAATCAAACATCTTAAAGCCTAACTGAAAGGAACAAAACTGTGTAGATTGACAATCCGTCAGGAACTAAGAGTCTTTTCGTACTAAACTCCTACAGGGTTTTAAAAAGTATGGAAGTGGTGAATGATAATCCTTCACTTGGCTGTCTTAGTATCAATGCTTTGTGCTATTTTGAAAAAACAAAAAAACAAACAAACTGAATATTGCAGCTTATGAGGCCTTGATGCTTGAATGCGTGGCATTTTATGACTGCATTGACTTTTTTTTCCCTTGATGTTTTTTTTCAATTATGACCTCGGGGAAACAGCAAAGCACGAAGGCCTTGGTAATCAAATTTATTCGGCAGGGAAGCAACTTAAAAGCTCTGCTGCAGTCTAGCCTTTAGTTCAAGGCTTTGATAGAGGAAGAAAACTAGACACTCAAATGCCTTCTATAAGAAACACACTATCGAAAAATATCATTCCCTTAATCTATCTGACCATGCAGGCTTTGAAAAATGACTTGATTAATTGGAAAATTGTGAAATCAGTTTAAGTTATGACTTCTCTCTGACATTGATGGGTTTCTTTGCCTCTGTGTGTGTGTGTGTGTGTGTGTGTGTGTATGAGTGGGTGTGGAGCTCCATGTGTTTGCTCACAATACACACTAGAATGACACAGGGTGAAGAGGGTTGGGAAATGGGATAAATTCCCAGAAGCAATCCACATCTACAGCTCGATGCCTCTTGCCTTTTATCTATCCAGCTGCCTACCACCTCATCTCCCAACACAGAAACACACATGCGAGCACATGCGCACACTCACTCTCAGACTCACTCACTCCTGTGAGCCCATCCATCCATCTCCTTGACATGATTGTTCCTCTCTTGTTACTTTATGTTCTAATCCATCAGCTCTGAGTAAAAACGGCAATTACACCCAGCCACTGATGCAGCCAACAGACAGAGTCAGAATTATGGCATGGTGCATTACTGCAAATTGCTATTAAAGTTCCTTTTTTCTGCTAATGCAAAGAGAGTAGTGGAGAGTAATAAACACTCATAATAAGACACATCATTAGCATAGATCTAGTCATCTGAGGCTTTTAATTGCATCATGCAAATTTTCCATACATGCAGTTGTATCAGAATTGGACCTGTGGGTTTTACTCATTCACTCACATTTTATTTTGCGCTTTTGAAGTAATCGTTCCCATTTTGTTTTGACTGCCTTTGCTACTAAAGCTGTCTTTTAAGAAATTATTTATTTATTTTTTTTATGTGACATTATTTGTAGACAACCAACACCGGCCCAACTGCAGTACTGTTTATTCTTCATGGTCTCATCTGGACCAGTGTGCGCTAGAAGGTGAGAATGCACAAGGAAATATGACTTGTCCTTTCAATGTGGCAGACTCACGCACAAAATCCTGCAACAACAGTACTGGTCTCAATTACTTAATGAGCAGAAAAATAACCTGCAAGCACTACACAGAGACGGGGAAAGACAGAGTACAGGGAAGGAAAAAAAACAGAGTGATGGAGGATACATAGAGTGAAAGGTGAGGTGATGAGTGGTGTCCTGTAAGCCAGTGCTTGAGGAGATGGATGGCATGTGTGTGGGTGGAGTTGTCCTTGGTGTGGCGCTGATTGTGTATGAGGTTGGTGCTCAGCAGGACAGATGGTGCTATTGGGCAGATGAGTGAATAATGATGTTTCACCACAGTGCAGTAATTACCTGCTCCTATACCCTCTCTGCAGTCCACACGGGCCACATTCATGCGTACATATGGATTCCTGGACACGCATAGTTATCCATGGCTGCGTGAATTTTCATATTAACATGTGCACACGGATAGACACAAACATTCTAACCTATGTAATACTGAAAATGATGTTTCTTCACTCTTAGAACGGATGCAGAGAGATACCTGGTGCAGCACTCAATGATGTATTTGTGATTTACAGAGTGGCAGATGATTAAAAAAATAACCACTATGAAGGAGAAATATAATGTCCTTTTTTTACAATTTGACACAATATTCTGAGGTATTAATGTTGTGTCTTTAATATGTTAGTCCAAATACACAAACAGAGAATACAATAACTCCCTTTAAGCGTGGGGTCAAATATCTGACTCCTACAAAATTGTCTTTACAGCTTTGCCTTTCCACTTGTCCACTCTTAAAATAATGCAAACAAATGTTTACGATGTTAAATTGTGCAGAGATAAATGTGGGGAACATGGATAATTCTATAATGATTGGGTCTGTGATGTCATATGGATGGAAGGATGGAAAATAAAATAAGTTTTGTGTAAATCCAAAACCTTTCCTCGTTTTTGAGTCTTGTGAGCAGGATATCTGCCAAAACAAGTAAGACATGTCTTCACTGGGTGGTCTCAACCAGACTGACAGCTTGGCCACTGTGAGAGGTGCAGGTGACAAAAAATCAGCTGATAAAAATTGAGCTGAGGAAATTGCATGTGAATGGAGAAAAAAAAAGGGTGAGGCAAAAATAGAAGCAAAATGAAAAACGAAGTGATGAATTATGAAGTCATTTGACAGATTTAAAGCCATTTTGATTAAAATAGTCATGATATGATAAAAAAACAGAGCCATGTTTCATCATTGTCTCTGTCTTACATTTTTCTTTCTTCATTTGTGATACAGAAGTCCCATTCATCATTTATGGAAAGACGCATGAAGGGTAGCAGAAACAAAAGAAAAAAAAAGGACAATGCACGAGAGGTGAAAAGTAGATGAATTAGAAAAAAATAGTTTGGTTGTCTAGAAGATGATGAAATATGTCTGTGTTTTCACCATATACTAATTATATTAATCAAATCTCCTTTAAATTAATGAAATTACTTGATAATTTATCAGTCCATTTTCATTTAGCATCCATTTTTTACTGTTCCATTTTTAAATTAAACTTCATTTTCATCAAATCCATTTTTTTTCTGTGAATTTTTGATACTTCCACTCCACACTGTTGCTGCTGTGGGGGAATAAGTTGATGCAAGATTAATGCCAGCAGTGAAGAAACCTTTAAAATTTGCAAATAAAACTTTTGCATTTGAATTTTTGCCCTCCAAGCAATACAATGGAACTTGAAACCCCCCTTGAAAAAATAAATATTTTAGCAGTAATAAAACTCATGAGAAGACCAATTGTGTATATATACATAATTTACATAAACTATAGTTTAATTACCTCCGCCAAGGAGGTTATGTTTTTGCCGGCGTTAGTTTGTCTGTTTGTTTGCAACATAACTGTGGATAGATTTTCATAAAAGTTTCAGGATATGTCCAAATTGGGACAGCGAACAAATGATCCTGATCACTGTCTGGATCCAGGAACTTTTCAAATGATTCTTTATCATTGCGAGATAGGGCCATTTTCAGGATATTTATATATATCTCCATAATAAATGCTCTGAATGCTTGGTAAAAAAAAATACGGGACATGGTCATGACAGCATCAATAATGTGTAAAAGTATGATCCGGATCCTGGCAATATTCCTGATACAAAGATCCGGAACATGAAAAAAGTTGAGGGTCATCATGTTTTTCAATACTGTCAGGTAACAAATGAACATACAGACATGCAACTAACACCAAATTGTAGCTGAAAGTCTGCTGAAACAGAAGTATGTTAACAGATCTGATGTATCTATAATAGTTATGGAGCTCGATCCAGAAGAAAATCGCCATTACAGAAATGTTGATTTTCGCGAATAACTATTAAACTAATAATGATATCAATGTGATTCCAACTGCTAAGGGCATGTTTTTATGGTCAAAAAATCCAATAAAATAGATAAAGCACATGTATGAATATTATTTTTAGGTCACAATATGTGGTTGAACTGTGCTGCTTGGTGGAGATCTGAGCTTTTTCTAGTTTGATTTGTGACAGTAATTATAGGATTAATTTGGTCCATAACATGGGTCAGTCTAGTTGTGTGGTAGTGAAAAGCTGCTTTTATTGTAGAAGCACCTGCAGTGGTCCATGGAAAAGAAAGGTGGTATATAAGCACACCGTTGTTGTTCTTGATAGTTTCCAAATGAGCTCTCAGATTTTGCCGGCTCTTCTTCTGTCAGCTGGTCAACAAATGCATGTGTATTGTGCTGCTTCCAGGGAGGCTCACACAGCAACAGCGGTAACAGACAACTACATATATCAGCCAGAGAGGGGTGCTAAAGAGCACAATCTTACATGGTGTCATTTTTATTCATATTGATTTACACATTTGAGAGACATGCCTTGAGATTTGTTCTCAAAGATTTGACATATTGGTTCAAGCAAGCAACTTAGTCAGCGCACACACTAGCCCACGTTTGCTGTCTCCCTTCTGCACCTGCATCTGGCAACTCTCACGAGTGTTCTCTTTAAATTGCTTTGTCTGCACACCGTGGCCGTTTCTTCCTGAAGCTGCTTCACGGCCTGCATTCACCCCAACTCCTTCTTTTTCAAATTGTGTCTAACTTATTCTGTGTCATGTTTGTCATCAGTTTTCTTCTGTACTCTAGGGGGGTTTTGCCACTGCTGTCCCTGCCTCAGGCATTTGCATGTGGGAGGGCAGGGAGGTCCCGGAACAGAGCAGGCTGCCAAATATAAAATGCTATATATGGCAGCTACTTGCACTTGGTCATAGTCTTCATTCTAATGAAATTGGTTCTGATTTCAGCATATTTTTTGATTGCGAGCATATTCTGTTTGATTATATAATAAAGAAAAAAGGAACTCAGGAGCAGATGTCAGAGTTCTTTTGCAGAGACACTTTCATTAACGTGCAGTAGCCTATGTACTCATCACCACATAGCAAATAAACAGAGTCAGAGGCTAGCTGGTGAACAATTACCAACTTTACTTGATGTATTTTTATCATGAGTTGGAAGCCTAAAAATACATTTGAGAGCAGGGTGAATATTGAAGATATATTTATCCATTGGTCACCACCGCAGCCTCAAATGAATTATGTTGCTGTGAATTCATAAATTACATGTGTATCTGTTAATGTAATGCATCACTTCAACATTAGTTATTGATGGTGTTTTTATTTACAATATACCACTCACTCGCAGCAGAACAGATTTAATAACTTGGGCAAGGTCATCAGCACAGTCTTCTGTCCACCTCTGAGATGACTGTTAGGAGACATTATGAGAGTAGAGAATAATATAAATATGTTTTCGAACGGTGCAGGCATATAGTGGCAATTAGGCCATTACAGTTACATCTAATTCTTATTATAATCAGTGACTAATATGCCTATAAATATGACCCAAATACAAAATTGCCAACAACGTAAACGTAATATAACTCTGTTTATTGTGAGAAGAAAATCTATGACTTTCATTTCAAGTTTTGCAGTACCACAGAAATGTTTGTATCATTCTTTGATATTATAGTGTTTCTTGAGATTATTACAACTCCAATTCCAAAAAACTTGGGTACACGTAAGATGCAAATAAAAACAGAACGCAATGATTTGCAAAGCCCATAAAGCCATATTTTATTTCCAATAGACATAAAGATCCGACGTTGAAACTGAGACATTTTACCATTTTATGGAAAATATTAGCTCATTTTGACTTTGATGGCAACACATCTAAAAAAATGTTTGCATCACAAGTCTGGAAAAGTAAAAATTTTAAAACAAATTGAGGAACATTTGACATAATACACCAATATACATACACCAATCACCAAACATACACCAATCTGAGACAAACAGAATATGAATAGGGGAACAATTTCAGAAAAATGTTCCTGAATGCAGAAATGCAAACATTTTGAAGATCCCACCATCTACACTACATACTGTCGTCAAACAATTCGAAGAATCACGCGAGATGTTTATGGAACGGACGATTCCAAAGGTTAAAAAAACTGCAAAACTTCAAGCCCTCAGGGAACACAACATTAAAAACAGACATGATTCTCTACTGAGCATCACTGCATGGTTTCAGGAACACTTCCAGAAATCACTGTCAATGAACAAAGTTCACAAGTTAAATCTGCACCATGCAAAGAAGAAGCTGATCATGACCCAGACCACTATCTTCTCTGGTCCAAAGATCATTTAAAGGCAAAACTGGAAACTATTCTGTAGTCGTATCAATCAAAATTTGAAATTCTTTTTGGAAACCTTGGACACCATGTCGCTTGGACTAGAGAGGTATGTTGCATTAGTGTCTATGATGTGGACAGCTGACACATCTGAACACCATCAATGCTGAAGAGTATGTAGAGGTTTTAGAGCGACATCTGCTCCCATCCAGACAACACCTCTTTCAGGGAAGACTGCATATTTCAGCAAGATATTGTTAAACTACATGACTTCACAGGTGAGGTGATGCCGTTGTATTTTCTTTTTTTCAATAGTTGCGATGAGAGAACATAGATGTAACCGAAACCAGATCTCTGCATTGTGTTTAAGGCTTGGAAGGATGGAGATCACACTGCTGGTCTCTTGAATGTCTTTATTTTCCTCAACCTTTCCTCACCGAACATTACAAAAAAGAGTAATGCAAACATAACAAGCATAAACACACAAAAAATAAAACATAGGAACATACCTGACGAAATAAAATATCAAATTAAAACCAATAAAATGCTAAATAAAAAGGACAAAATTGGAGCCCTCTTTTCCTCACTGATCATCACAAAAAAGAGGGAAGGTTTAGGCGGGACAGAGCCTTTTATGTTGCATGTTGCTCCCCCATAAAGGAATGTACAGAAACAGAAAAGAAAAGTTCCACCTGAGTATTCTTATAGATGTCAGGTTAAAAACATCATTTTGTGGAATTATACACATGTTAGATTAACCATTGTTACATAGAAACTTCCTGTAAATAATCAAGCACATTCACAATGGGTGTCTCCTTGACCAAATGAAATGAAATGAAAATAAAAAATGTGAAGTTCATGCTCTCTTCACCAGAACTGTCAGTAAGACCTTTTCCCCACATGAGGTTCTCACGAACAGAGGCTGGTGGTTCTTGTCAAAGCTGACCCACATTTGTGGCCCTTCGCTGCAGGTATCTGCCTTTCTCTGCAATGTTTCCCACCTTTCTCCACTTGCTGTTTAATATTTACAGGTCAAAATCAGAATGCAGATTTCAAATGAATCCTGTCATTTAATTGTTATAACAATCAGCCATCTGGTTTCAGCAAACTGTGGAAAAAACAGCCAGCTGTCACACCACCATTTGAATAAGGTGATTAAAGAAAGTGTTTAATTGCAGCATCAAACCCCAATGGTAAGTCCTACATTCTCAACATTAATTAGAAACAATTTTGCACTAGTTATTAAATAAAATGTTCACATCAGGATAACACTTGGCCATTCTGTATTCAGAAGCTGTTTTATCTCAATCCAGACAACATCCACTTCATCAAATTTAGCTGCTGGGAAGTCATACAATTTACCCATAGGATCCGACTATAGAGCTTGTAATAGCAATCAATTTCACTGCTATCACAGCTGATGTCATATGCTGTAAACACTGCCGTGTGGAGCTTATGCTAATAACTGAGAACGAGAGCAGGGGCTGGGAGAGATGCTCCTTAGCCGATAACATGCTATACTGAAGCTGGTTAAGAGAGGAGTGCTGGTGAAAAAAAAAAATACATTTGCCCTGTACACAACGTTACACTCCATACATGGCAATAAATCATGTGTGAGATTATGTTGTAATGCAAAAGAAAACACCTCAAGGATTTCTCTAAAAAACATCTTACAGTAGAGAGGATCAATTTAGTATGCCTTTGAGTATTTGTAGCTGTAATAGCCATAATGTTCTACATGTATCTCAGGGAAGTAGTATATCTCTCATCATTATGATTAAATAGTGCTGCAATCTCACATCATTAGCCAGGTCTCTTGCTTTCATGGCTCTTTAAACCTTTGTTGGCTAGAAAAGTTCTGATAGGATTTTCATTCTGTGCAAGTTCAGGCTCCGGATAATGAAAGTGGGAAGATAACATAAAAATCTGACTTTGTTTCTCGTAAGATTTCTGAGGATTGAGGAAATACAATGATTACCAAGATCTCAGTGATTAGGCTTAACTACAGATAAAACACTGAGCAACTTGGAGTCTGCTATGACAATGGTTTGCCAACAAGCTAGGCTGCAGAGCAGAGCAGAGTTATATCCTCCCCTGATCCTCCCCCTCCTCCTTTCCCATCTCCTCTCATTCTCTGGGGGGATGTCTCTTCATCTCAAAGGCCACTATGTCACTCACTCAACCTGGGCTATTTTAAGGTGGAAGCAAAGTTGCAAACTTGTTCCTCCTTTTGATTTCCATGCCTTTTCATGTCGGCTCTCTCATCTCCCGTAAAGGTATGGAGTGTTGGAAGACTTTTTGCAGATATACCATAGTGTCTCGTCAACAGAAGAAACCCAACCCATATCTGTGAGGAGCATCACAGAAAGCGCCTCAAAGCACGGCGCCTCTGAAGCTGCTGAGCTGCTTGAGGAAAATGCAGTGCTGGTTAGAAGTAAGTGGACCACCTGTTGTTACCGTGTGAAATGAATTCACTCTTGGTAGTTTTGGTATTCCTGAGTGTTTTCCGAATACAGATGCACATATGTTTCAACATTTTAAATGTAATCATTTCCTATGGCACTAGTTCTTTAGAATTAACATTAGTTTTACCATTCAAAATCATGCAAAGGTTTGGACAACCTTTGATACAAGTAAAATAAAAGTTTAACTTGAACAAAACAAAACAAATATATATATATAAATATGTATATGTATATATATATATATGAAAGTTTTTCTCATGCAATTTAAAATGAGCTCCTTATTGCCAAGATCTAAGCTCT
>JBAMYA010000002.1:12697502-12708076 GCA_037176975.1 Arrhamphus sclerolepis
ATTTATTTTCTGTTTATGTTTAAATTCAAATCTTATCTGAATGATTTAATGTTAAGTATATATCACACTAAACCACATCATGATGTTCCGGACTCTTGCTTTAGGAAATTTATGCTAACTGGACCTCTTTGAATTTTAATTGAATACCTGTGATTTAGCGTTTTATACCAAAATTGCATTTTTCTTCTTGAGTGTTTTTCTTTCTTTTTTATGGTTATGTTTTAGAGCTGCACTTTAAAGGTTGTTTTTAATCACCGTGGTATGTTTTAAACTGCAAGTGCACTTACTCTCCTGAGAAAAAGAACAACTGGCTGCCTTTTCTAACTCAGCTTTTTACTCCCATCTTTAGGTTCTACAAGGTTCTTTGCAGTCCATTTCCCATCCACATATCCTTAGAAACATTCTTGACAGAAAACAGAAAGGCTCCAACTTAAATGTAAACCATGAATCTGCTTCCCTTTGTGAAATTAGATAATTCCTAGGAGTGACTTCAAGCAGACATCTTGAGTTGTGTTTTCTCGACACTAACAATTCCAATTGCTCCATCACATTCATAGGTGTATTTTGGAACGCGAATAATTCACCTCTCATGAGCCTTCTTCAGCTTTTGCCAAACTTACTGACAGTCTCAAAATCCCAATTAATTCCCCAGCTCCATCTCCATCCATTTTGTGGAGGTGACAAAGTTATGTTCATTACCCCCAGTAACTATGTATGCCTGAAAAGTCTTCATCGCAGAAGCTGTTTGACTGGAGTATAATTGCCACACTTCTTAATTATTTAGAAAAAAAAAAATTTTCTGTGCTTAGGAGGATTTATTTGGTTGTTTGAAGCCACAAACAACTCATGAAGTTAAATATAAAAAACCAACCACTTATGTCTCTATGTGTGGGGCGGTCTAGGTCAGAGAAGCAGTTCAGATTTGCTGGGTCATTGACATAACAGACCAATTTCAGTGGGAAATTATTCATATTCCCCCTTGTTTATAGCCTAGAAATCAAGATGTACCAAAAGTAAATTTGAATTTGCTCGGCAGGTCCACACAGTCTGTTGAAGCTCATTAAAAATGCCCAAAAGTCTTGGGGAGCCAATAAGATCAGTATCCCTGTAGAGCGTCTCTGAGAGGACTAAAAGCAGTGGTGACAGAGCGGAGATGTTGTAACTTGGATAGTAAACAGCTGTCGTTTGACATTGACAGTTAAAGACTTGGACTTCTGTAACAATCTCTTACAGATTGTGGTGGACAAGGCCCATGTCATTTCCAAATGGTGAGAGACATGTTGTAAACTTGCTCTAACAATAAAAGAAATTATTCAAGAAGTTATCTGAACAAGATTATGTATATCTGTCAAATGTTAGCTGTTACACAGAACAAACAGTTCCATTTTTCGAAGATATCAGTTGAGTGTCTGTGTAACTGGGGCATTCTTGTCCATAAAGAACAGTTGTACCGGGGAGACACTGTTGCCATCACCACACCAGAGTCAGAGGTGTTAAAATGAGATAAATTCTTTTATTTTATAAATAACAGTCCAGTCACTCCTTTTTGTTATAAAATGCTCCGTCCATGACGCTTGAATGTAATGTTCATAGTCCAGTGCAGGCAGCCTGGAGCCAGATGTACACCCGTACACTGACTATGAGTGGAGGCTGGTCCAAAGTCATGGTTGAAAGCCAAGGGCGGGCAACCCTCAGGGTAATAGCGGGGACTCACCGGTAAAGAGGAAGAAAGAGAGAGAAAAACTAATAGGAGTGCAGGGTGCTGGATTCAACTCACACAGCTCCATGAACAATCAATGATCTCTATGAGAAATCAGCAGACACTGCACTTGCAACGGTCGTCTACAGGCTTGTAACGAGCATCTTACACAATAAACTGCACTTAACTTGACAGAGGGCGACCATAAGTCGCACTTCCGAGATGGGCATCAGTGTTCCTCAATGGCTTGCTGTGGCTCGGTTGCAACACGGCACTACACCCAGAAGACTAGACATCAACCCAACGTTCCATATAATGGTTACCTGAGTTGGATTGCTCTTCTCTCGTGGGCAGCTGTAAGGAAACCTTTCTACCGCTGTCAATCTGAACTGGGGAACACAGCATGTACAGCAACACTCTCCTGCTCGCCACGCACACACCCACACTCATGGACAGACCTGAACAAAGCTTTTTAAAATACTACTTACCTCATTAACTCCAAATCAACACACCTATGAGGAGTAATCACTTCAGTGTGCCCCACCTATCGTGTAGGCAGACTCCTGACAGGTGAGTTCACACACCTCATGACATGCCCACCACTTGACCTCACAGCCGCAACAGAGACAGACAGAGAGGGGCAACCCCCTGACATTTGAGCACACTGGTACTTCTCAAATTCTGTTTGCAAAATGGCAACAATCAAATTCCATTCCATTTTCATTAAACTCAGAATCTTTCTGACCTGATCTGATCTGATCTATCAGGCTACCATCTTTAGTCAGTGATAGAAAAAGTAATAAAACCTTGAAGGGACACTAAGTAAGATTTTCTCCCATCTAGCGATGTCGTATACTGCAACCATTCTTCATCCCTCTCATTTCCGTCTACAGTAGCCGAGAAATGTCATTGATTCGGAAAACAGAGGTCATTGACCAACACAACTTCTAGTAGTATTCTCTCAGTTGAGGAGGTTAATTTTGTGAGCTAGTTGTCTTCATTTAGTAATTTAGACTGAAAAATGTCATATATGTCCATTACAAGACAACTTATGATGTCATCTTTTTTTATTTTTAGATTGATTACTTCAGTGCTAATATCAGCCAGCAATAACTGAAAATGAAGATGAACTAGCTACGTAGTGTTATATTCATAGCACAGGTAGAGGCTCACAGAGCTTGGGAGGCAGCAGGTTCCCATAGGTTGGGTGGCGAGAGATGAGCGCGGGTACCTGAAAAGAACTCTGCGGACCCACATCGCAACTGTGCTCCAATCCTCCGCCTGAGACCACCAGCCACAGCACAAGCTTAATGTGGTCAGCATGGAGACGTGAGTTCACTGGCAGCTGCGCCCGACTCATACAAGGATGGGGATGGACAGGCAAGGAGGGAAGGAAAGGAGAGCGTTGGGAAGCGGAAGGGATGCCCGGGCCCACGGCCAAGTGCCACAACCAGGTGTCCCGACCAGTCTATGATAATTATCAAAACAAAACAGGAAATGCTTTTTCCTTGTAGCTTTGACGGGGAAATGTTCTTTTTAGAGTCTGACGTCCATTTTAGGAGAATCCACTACTGAGACAGGGAGAGAAAAAAGACCGCGAGGTAGGAACTCTGAATAGGTCAGAGCTGGGCGAGAGTTTGTAGCCAACTACTGGTAATACTAGCGCAAAAGCAAAATGCAAAGCTGTATTTTCCTGGATGTTCCCTGCCGTGGACCGTAGATTCAAGATGGCGGCGCAAATGCACAACTATGGAAAATTCAAGACCTACCAGAACACTGTGATTTGTCGATGGAAGTAAATACTAATTAATAAGGTCATACTTTTGAATGAAACAGTCCATTTTTGTTAATAGACAACTTGTAATATTACACAGTGTCCCTTTAAAGGAGTCCATTGGTTCTGTGTAAATTCTTTTATTCAGAGATTTCTCTGACCCTCAGCTTGACATGATATACTGCATTTGCTGTACCTCAGAAGTGGGTGTCAAAAAGTTTTAACATTCATTTCAAAAGAGGCTCACCCCATGGAGAAGGGAGTGGAGTAGAGTCAAGTGGCATCTACAGTACATACCCTGAAACTCCATGTTATGAACAGAACTGTAAAGATGTGGTAAAAAATGTGGTTCTCAGTGGTATCTGTGAGTTATTTTGACCACAGCATTACTTCGTTAAGACAACAATTTGTGCCAGCTATTAAGGAAAGAAAACAAACATCATAATGTGTAACTTTTAATGTACAACTAGTGCTTCTTTCAGGGGCAGTGTGGGAGCAATGGCCTCACAGGACAAAATTCATAATTGACCTATTGCTAAGACCCCCCCCCCCCCGGTTACTGTTGCTAGGTCCAACACACCAATCAGTTATAGCATGGTGGTCTCACTGCCTCTCACTGCACTCCCAAGAGAACCATTGGCCGACTTTTGGAGGAATAAGGCAAATATTTTAGATAGGAGCAGACAGACGGGCAGTATGTACTTCAAGGATATATTCAGGATGTCTTGCTCACTCGACAACAAATGACAGATTTAATGATAAAATATGGTTATAAATAGAAGCTAAAGCTTACAGGTCGCAGAGCAAGAGTGAACCACAGAAGACGGCAAAATAAAGGAGCAACACTGTTCCTGTACAGCCGGGTAGCTGTCTGTTACAATTATTACAAAGCAAAAGCAGTAGGCCTATGTAAGGTAACATTCAGGTTAGCTAGTCCATCCAGTCTAGTCCACAGCCTACACTTCTCAGGGTTTGATTTCGGTTTTAGGAAAGGAAAAAAAAACAAACAAAAAACACCTCCTTCCAACCTCTCAGGGTAATGTGAGTCACTGTTACAACGTTTAACCATAAATAGAAAAAAACAGGTAGAATGGTCAGTTGCACTCAAGTTGCCCACAATTTGTGTATCCTATGCATATTTTTTATCTTACGGATTGTGGAATTACTTGCATCTTGCATACAAAGTCAG
Source organism: Arrhamphus sclerolepis (assembly GCA_037176975.1). Taxonomy (NCBI): domain Eukaryota; kingdom Metazoa; phylum Chordata; class Actinopteri; order Beloniformes; family Hemiramphidae; genus Arrhamphus; species Arrhamphus sclerolepis. The sequence continues at coordinate 12,702,165 of JBAMYA010000002.1, forward strand.
TATGCAGTAGTAGTACTGTAATTGTTTGAAAAATGCCCAATCATTCATCACCACAGCTGCTACACTGAGCAGTGCTAATGCTGACAGAAAATGGTGTAGCCAAATTTAAAATCATACAGGCTGTAATTAGCTGGTCATGTCCCCTTATTACAAAATAAAAGTAAAAAAGAAATACTGTCAGTCTTGGCCAATAGTTCTAATCATTGTAAATGATCCTCCTGTTTACCTTGTTCTGCACCTGGGTTTGAAGAACGCATTCGACAGGAAAACTCTAGGCTGTGTTTCAAATCTGACAGTGTGCCATTTCCCTGTTAACCATAATACATTTTTCCCACCTGCCTTGAATCTCTACTGATCCTGCAAAATCAACACACTGTGAAACATTCCTGTTGCTTAGTGCAGGTTTATAATTCATGTCCTACAATGGATTGTTTTTCTGTCTGCGAATTGACAAAGTAATGGCTGCCTGTGATGTATTTGACCACTTTGCTTGTTACTTTCAAATCAGCTCACATAATAGTTGGTGATTACACTGACCAAGCTGCGCTGCCACAACAAATATTTCCTTTAAAGAATGGGACTGTTAGCGGCCCTTTCAGTCCAACACAAATGGAATCGATTAATAATTGCCTTCTCTTCTCCAAGAATGATAATTTATTTCGTGGGGCCATTTGTGCTGTTTGATTTTGCAACTAGTGCGGGGAAATTTATGTGAGTTTGTGCACGTGCATTCAGGGACCCAGGGCTCTGATTTGTTGCATTGGTACCTGGGAAATGTATTCTTAATTGCACTGAAACATTGTTACACTTGCAGACTGGCAGGTCACAAATAACTAGCCAGCTGCTCACTGGCTGTGGGCATACACGGAGAGAGAAATAGAATTAAGAAAAAATTATGGCATGAGAAAATGTAAGTACAAAGGGAAGGAGTTTTTCATACCGTCATCAGAGTGGCTGCAGGTGCTATGCTGTCAGATCTGGATGGGCAGGTGTGTAATTTGAATGTCTTATCTAAAGCGTCAGCTATTTTATTTACACATTTATCAATTTCATCTACTGTATTTCATCAAAATATAGTAGATTCATACAGTATGATGTTAGGATGATATATAATATTGAAATATGAACTAATTTTACTTCATTACTTTTTTCATGTGAAAAGAATTTGCCCTTCTAGTAATTTACTAATGCACCTTCATATACAGATGCATTAATAAACACCACTCACCTCCTTGATTAAGTAAGATCAAAAACTACACAGGGGATATCTTAAACTGCATTGATTTGCAGCCCTGCTCATGTATTGGTGATTATGAACAAGATTGGAGTGTTTGCTGAAATTGGAATGTCTGATGTTTTATTGGCTTCTAATAATTTATTACCTAAACTTTGATTCAAGGTAGAAGCCAGTCTGTGTTTATTTCAGTTGTGAGGAGACAGGGTGGCAGGCAGGGAGGGCTGGGGAGAAACATGGAAAGGTGCTGGTGTTGTGGTTTGGAAGTATTAAGGAGACAGAGGACAGACTGAGATAAAAAGGAGAGAATGTCTGTGTTTGTATTTCAATGTGCTGAGAGTAAGCCGCAGCTTAAAGCAATTTATATACCTGTGAAAAATGTGCCAACCATTTAATGGCTGTGGAATTAGCTGGGAATGGAACAGCACCTATTTCAAGGGCAGGGCTGCTTGTAGATAAGCATCACCATTTACTGTAATATTGGAGCCAGAGGATAGAGTCCTGTTATAGAGGAGATTAATGAGGCCACTGTGCGTGGGTGCTTGTGGGTGCGTCTGTGTGGATATTGTATTTATATCTTTCCTGGAAATGTTAAGGTTTCCAGGAGCAAAGAAATTAATATTTCCTCGTTTTTGACATTGTACACCCCACATGAATTGATTGTTGCCTCTGCTGTGAAGGGGGAAGAAAAAAAGAAAAGAAAAGAAAAGAAAAAACTCATTACAGTGCCATCCAGTGGTTGGAGCCCTTCTGTGCACCTTGTGTGTGTGCCAGCACTTACGACTGAACCAGCACTTTTGACCTATCCTGCTCTGGCTGATTTGTAACCTTTGGACCTGAGCATAAACACACTTACTCATACATGCACTCACACATACTCAAACACATGCAATTTTCCATATTTGCTTCTTTTTTTTTTTTTTCTTCAAAAAATGATAGATGAGCACAGTTTCTGGTGTATTGATTGCATGCTTTTATGGAATTACATCTTTGGAGCAGGTTGGGCTTTAGGTGGAAGACAAATAGGCCTGACTAAATGAGAGTAAGCAAAATTCAGCATGAGCAGGATTGGACGGGTGGGCAATGGGGCACCTAAGGGCCAGGAATGATTCCAACACAACAGACTGACACCCATCGTTCCTCTGGTCTTGAATGTCATTACTCTGGAAAAAAAGGATGGTGCTTTCCGAGTGGAGATCTTTGAAATGGAATCCACTCCACTTCTATATATGCTACGCTTGCTGATATAGGGACACACTGAAAACAGCAGTTCAGCATCAAGGTTTTTTCTCCTATTGCAGCAGCATTTAAATGGACCTGCTCTATTTCCTTTATTGATTATTATGAAAGCATTTCATTATGCAGGAAGTTATATAGCCAACAAGCAATTATGAATTCAATACCACAAATGTAAACTGTAGTGTGTCTTCAAAACATTTGTGTGAAGTGGACCAGTTACAAAGTACCAGGCAAACGGCTCCTTAACACACACACAAATGATTTTAAATACAGATGGCCTGTGTACTGTCTTTGTAATATCCTTTTATGAGAATCAAAGATACAGTATGTCAATGGAGCATTTTTAAGCTGTTTGACTCAGAGATGGACAGAATAGATGTTAGAAAGTTTTTAAAGTACCAATTTCTCAAACATTGTTTGTGCTGCTATGCAACTGCAGAAAATTAAAAAGTAGTCAGTTTTTATAGAATGGAAATAGAAATTCTAGAAAGATAAATTCAAAACCGTGGGTGACCATGAATAGTATTCAGGGTTGAAGGAAAGAATGCATCTTCATCACAGCATTCAGCAAACAAACTTAGAATTTAATAAATGAAAGGTGAAGGATTTCTGGAAAAGGAACACCTGAGTTGTTGTTAATCATGGGGACAGATCAATCTGTTCAATCAATTTGGGCTTGTTTGACTAAATAGCATGGGGAAAATTTCACTGTTACAGCGACGACTGGATTCAGTTGAAAACACACATTTTAAGGAAGGACATCAACTGGAAAAAAAGAAGAAAAAGCTATGGATGTATATGTGTGTGTGTGTGTGTGTATTTACATATGTAATTATGCAGTGTAATGTATCATTGTACTCTGAAATTATTTACCTTTATACCATTTTGAGCTGGAACTGAACTGGAAGAATTGAGGTGTTCTAAAACTTTTGAGTGGAAGTATGAATGTGTGTGTACCATATAATAAAAAACAAACAACAAAATCATTCAAAGCACTGGGTTTTAATGTGCCCACCTGACCTCAGTTATCACAAAGTTAGTTATTTTTTTAACTTAGCTTAACTCATGCTAGTCTATCCATCTTCCCAACTGTGTTTGTTGGGGTTTTTCAAAGTTACATGGTCATCATGCAGAATCAGCATGATCACATAAAAAAGGGGGCAGCTGGCAAAAGTAATGAAAATACAATGAAATAAAAGACTCAGAAGTACTTGAGCAAAGGTCAACTTTGGGCTAGCTTCCAAGTGGTACGACTTAAAAAACCTAAGCACCCATTAACAGAAAGTAGAGATGCAACAAAGCAAGATAAAGGGGACACACATACATACACACATACACACCCTCTCTCTTAATCAGTAAAACTCTTTAGGCGGAGTGGGAGATTTCCATATCAGTTATATTAATCTCCTTGCTAATAGAGTGGCACAGGGCATGAAATCAACCTTGTATTTAGGTATTACTTGGGTGGAAGGTAGCACTACCAAAACAAAATAGTTTTTGGGTTAGGATCAGATGGCACCTCGAGTATAGTGGATAGAGTAATGAAGATGCCAGTCCAATAATTAGACGGGAGCTCATGTGATGTTTATCTTGGAGTCACTTTGCTTCAGTGAGTACAATTAATTTTGAAACTGTAAAAGGTAATGTTTCAAGCAAAAAGAAGGAAATTTACACAGTACTGAGTTTTGTCCCAAACGGCCTCATCCAGCACCTCACAGAAAGATTCTGTTCATAGAGATTCTCATAGGAAGATAGAGCCTGGTTGTATCCTGGGAACATTCTAGTAAACAAACAAGATATAATTCCTTTTTCACTATTGACTGGCATAGAAATGCATCTATCTGTGATTTGGCTTGAACAAAATTGCTTTTATTCAAGAAAAATGTCTCTGATAGTTGCTGAAATGAGGCCCAGTGCCCAAGCAGAAAAAGCGTCATTCATTAGTGGTACAGGGAATTAATCACTGTGCTGAATGGAAGCATGCGGTGGCCACCAGTGAGTGCCAAAATGTCCTAAAAATGGCATCTAAATTCTGAAAGTAGACTTGACCAGTATAGTTTTTGCACACAGCACAGTGGGAGAGTTTTTTGTTTCATTGTTTTTAAAGACAAATGCAGGGAGGCGGTGGTTTACGAGAGAGTGATTCAGTCTTCAGTCATGTAGCAACATCTTTTAAATTGCCAGCTTGTTACCAGTAGTGTATCACATGTAAATTTGCTGCCCAATGGTAATCCTGAAAACTGGATAGTGCTAGTCCTTATGGTGAGTTTGGTCTTTCTTGTATACTTCATAAAGCTTTGAAATTAGTCCCTGCCTAAGAAATGTCAAAAATATCTGATCCAATTTGCAAAAAAAGGATTTTCTTCTGTAAACTGGTAAACATTGAAAGAGATATAGTAGGAACCAATAGTTTGAATCAAAGTTATTTGTAAAATTTGCTCCAAGATGTATGAATTTATCAGTAACAATATTAACTTTGTGACTGGGTAGTTGGAAGCTTCAAGCAGTTTAGAGGAAACAGTTCAGATTTGTCATGATTGGGTTTGTAATCTGAGATTACTCCAAAGGTCTGCAGAGTGGATAACACGTGTCAGTGATGTGCTGAAGTTTGAAATGAAAAGGAGAAGATCATCTGTTCACAAAGTTATTATGTTCAATTTCACCTCTAAAACCGGCAGCCCATTCTGGTACTACACTCAATTTATTGTCCTAACAGAAGCTGAAGGGAAGGCAATCCTGTGACAAAATACTAACTTCTCTAAAGTACAGACAAGGTACTCTCACTCTACCTAGTCAAAGGCCTTCTCTGGATGTAAAGACGTCTCAGTATCTGGATTCTTGGATGAAGAGGAGGTATATAATGATAAACAGTTGCCTGACACTGAAGAAGGAGTGCCTGTTTTTAATGAATCCAGTTTGATCATTAGAGATTAATGAGGGAAGGAATTAATCGGTGCAGCTACCAGTCTTGCATCCACGTTAATCAATAAGATGGTTCTGTATGATCTGCAGTTGAGTTGATCTTTGTTCATGTTTAATATTAAGGAGATAGATGTTTGTTGCAGAGACTTATTAGCAAATTTCTTGTAGAATTCAACTGTATACCATCTGGATCCAGAATGTTTGCCACTCTGCATTGCAGAATACTTTAGCAATTTTCACTTTACTTTAATAATCTCCTCTACTCAGATTGCTTGCTTTAATATTCACTTCAGTTTATGTATATAGCGCCCATTTATGACAAGTCATCCTCTATCCCATCAGTGGCGAGAATTATTTTATATCATATATTCTTTTATAACTTATTGTATATATGTTTGAATCCATATATTGTACATCTCCTCTGTTCTTCCTTCCCACTTTCCTAATTCTCCTCATCTCCTTCTTACCCAGCTGGCCTTTGGCAGGAGGGTCCCCCTAAGAGTCGGGTTCTGCTCAA
>JBAMYA010000002.1:12717405-12728274 GCA_037176975.1 Arrhamphus sclerolepis
CATCCACCCACAATTAAAGTTAACGAGCATGAGATTGTATTGTTTGCCTCTGCCTACGTCATATGACGCGTTGCTAACGGAAAAGAGGTTGCTGTCAGAGCCTAGCTTAATATGGGCGCATTTGCATTAAAATTTCTGTTTTACATAGTAATTTCTAGATATATGTTTTTAAAAGACTTCTTCTGACAAGGTCAAATATTCATTCAGGAAGTTGCCCTTTAAGGTACACAAAAAGATACATACCATCACATGCCCTGGCAGAATTAATAAAATGTGTACCAGTCTTTCATGAAATCATAAGTGATCATCACTACAAATAATTTTGCTCCAGAGGCTTCGAGACTTCTCCTGGTGCTGTTTGGCTTGTTGTAAGTGGCTGTTTTATGGCTCTGGTGTAAAAAATTCTTTCTTCTGCAGACTCATCCATGTAGCCCATTTTCCATTAAGTGTCTCTTTATTGTGCATCTTTTAAACACCCACACCACTTTCTATAGAGAAGTCTGTATGCCAGCTGATGTTATTGATGGGTTTGCATTCTGAACAATTTTCCTGGCTGAAATGTGTGTTGGTCTATGTGACCGTGGCTCATGTTATTTTCCACTTCTTTTTCAGAGTTTGAACACTACAGATTAATGTTTTCAAATGTTTAGATATCTTTTCACATCCCTTGCCTGCTTTATAGAGTTCAGCTATCCTCTCTCTGAGGCCCTTTGACAGTTCTTTTGCTTTCCCAATGTTAACATAAACACAAGAAACTTGTCATCTATAGAAAGGGTTAGCACTCAGTAAAAGACATCGACATCATAAACTCTTCACCAAGTTGTTAAGTCCAGTGTGTAGGTGGGGCATGGTGACCCCTTGAGCCTAAACTACACTACTTTACTACGGTTATGTTCTGTGTGCAGAAATATGTGCTCTCAATAACAAACCAACACTCAGAAAACCACCATAAACTACCCTGTGAGCAGTGACAACTGAAATGTCTCTGGGTGTTCAGGTGGGAACCTCCCTTCAACGGTGTTTCATTTAGTTAGTCCCACTACATCTCCAGGAGGGTAAACAGTGATTTCTGGTGTCCCAGAGTCACTCCCCTAATGCCAACTCTCTCTGCTGTACCACACCAACACAACAACAATAGAAACAAACAAAAATAAAAACTGCATTATCTACACTACAAAATGGCTACCTCCACTAGACTGCCAATAAAATGGCTACTTCCTTACAAAATGGCCACCACAGCCCAAAAACAGCTTTGCCACCTTCAACAAACCCATACAACCCACATATAAACTCAAGGTAGTGATACCAGTACTATCTTTTCTAACACCTAGTAAGAGCAAACACATACTTAAGGCCTTAGTCCCAGACAAACTAAAGTAGACCACGCCCACTTTCTTAAGTCAGTTTCCACTTCCTGGTTTTCCTCCTCTGAGGCCTGATTGGTGGACTTCCTCTCACTCTACCTTTACTCCCAATTCTTCCTTTTATTCCCCAACTAACATTCCTCATAATCCAGATCCACTGACTACATCTGGCTGCCTCATCTGACATTCCTTTTATCTTCTTCCTCAAACTCTGCCCAGCTCCCCCAGTAATGAAAGTGTAGATCTAGCTATAAAACCCCTACATCCACCTTCACTGGATGCACCCTAACTTTCCATCCTCACTGCTCAGCTTGTGCTATATCAGGTCTTAAACTAGTGCAAACTATTCCCTGAAGAACAACCAGCTTTCCACCTAAATCTAACTGTATTTCCCAGTCACTAGCAGCTTCTAAACATCCAAACTCTCTTTTCCTTGACTTATCACTCCCACATTTCTCCCCCTCATGCGCAAACTGAATTACAAGACTTTCTTCATTTGTACCTCCTAACTTTTTCATACATCTATTTTCAATACCTGCTAAACTTCTCAGCACTTGATTGTGTCGCCACGTCTACTGGTCTTGTGACAAACTCACTTTACAGCCTGACAAGATGTGCCTTGGTTTTGTAGTACCTGAGCACAATGAACACAATGGGTTCCCATTTACTCAGAGCTTTAGGAGCTTTAATGAATCAGAATCTGGCAAGTCAGAACAGATGTCCATCAAGGACTCAGAGACTCGCTAACTTCTTATACACAGACACAAAGTACATGCAAACAGGTGACAGCTGTAAACAGTAAGCCCTAATAACCATTTAAAAATATTTTTCTAGATTTTCTGACAATTGACAATATTTCAAAATTTCTGCTAGAGTATTTAAACTTTTGAGCACAACTGTATGTTATTCTTGGCATTTAGGCTTTTTTGTTGACATTTGTGTGTGTAATTGCACTACCCAACACTAGGTGGCAGTGTGGATTTTTTTTTTTTTTTTTAATGCAGTACTGTAGCTTGCTGTGCTGAGCTTCCTTTTCTTTACTTCTTATAGCCCAGAGACCGAAATAGAGCGAATAAGGCATATCTTATTTGACTTTCAGCTGCTAAATGTTGAGCATCAGTAGTTTTTACTGACATTTCAGCATTTTTTCCACCTGGCTTGAAAACAACTAAGCATTAGCAGGAAATACAAAGAACAAGGAGGGCAAAGAGAAGGAGAAGAAGAAGGAGGCAAAATATTAAATATTAAAAAAGGAAGAAAAAACCCTTAATAGAAATTGATAAATAAGTAAACAAATTGGACATAATCAGTAAATAATAGTAAAAATATGATTTAAAACTGGGTAAATGGAAAAACGAGAATAGAAACTCTAAAACTGTGACAAACGGGGCCTCAGTTAAAAGCCTAGTGAAAAAGGTGGGTCTTGGGGTGGGTCAGCACACTGCATGATCCCCCACTGGTCTCAACAACTGCACTTTGACAATAAAATGCTTAAGCACTGTGCCTTGGTAACCGATAGAATGTCATATTGATTGAACGTACCAAGTATGTATGAAGCATAGTTTTTGCAGCCCATCTGTTTTGTTTTTTTTTGTTGTTTTTGAAACTATAATAACAAACCTTATGAACGCCAATCAGCAATAAATGGATCTGATCATATCATATTTCAGGGAAAGGATAGAAATAATGGACTTGTAGAATGAAGCAGTAACATATTTAGACTGCCATCATTTTTTTAACCTGAATAATGGAGTGATATCATCTTTTAACCACACAGAGCTTTCATAAATTTTGTCTCCATTTTAGAATATGTGCTGTGATGACTGTTGAACATACTTGAATGTTACTGGCTGTAGCAGTTTCATGTAATGTAAAGACAATGTAAAGACATCACCTGAGGTCCAACAGTGGACCAGCATGCTGCACTACTTACTGCCATGGATGTAGTTCCACATATCACTAACATGCATGCACATTTCATATGCAGGCCATTGTCAAATATTTTCTAAGAGAAAATGATAATAAGTCATGATAGTAGAACAGAAAAGGACAGCCATGATTTTAAAAACTGAGTCGTATCAGTTTTATCAATGGAATTGTCTACTGCTATAGACATGACATCAGCTTTCTTCACATCTTCTCACAGTGCTTCAAACACATCTGTAGCAAGAATGTCAACCCTGTGAAAGTCTGAATGTCTGTTTATAATAGCAGATGTCACACTCATTTTAATTTAGTCATCATTTATCACCTCAACCGTGACAGTCAGCATGCAGTCTTTAATGATTTTAGAATCTGTAAATGACCTTTTCCTCATTACAAAGATCCAGGAGGCATGAACTGAAAGAGCTGCTGTAGCTCTTTCTTGGGATTGTACATAACTGCAGCATGGGAGTGCAGCTGTGGTTGTAATATGCAATCAAACTCTGCACTTTTGCAGCCCTTTTAGGACCCCTTGGGAACAACACTAAAGGTTGCTAGGCAAATTTACCTACCATATTTTGGAGGCTCTCAAAATGTGTTTTTTTTTTTCCTTCTTTTTAGGCTTTCAGAGACTCAGAGACACTCTGAGGTTGCGTCTCTGTTTCCTCGTGGCATGCTGTCTGCCTTTTGAAGAGACCGGATTTAGGGTTTGTCATGCTAGTCAGGTATCACACTAAGCTTTATGTTTAGTTTTTTGTTGTTTTTCTTTTGTTTCTTTTTAAAAGGAAGTTCTGAGCCTTAGCTTTGTAGTAGAGAGGAGGTTTTCCTCCCAAACCCAAACTAAGATCCGCTTCCTCAGGAGAAGAGCCTGGAAGCTGAAGGCACCATCTCCCATGTTGCTCAAAGGAACCACCAGTAAGTCTATATTCTGAAATGAAAGTGAAATCTTGTCTTTTGCAATAATGTTCTTTGAGGTTTTCAGATATGATGGTGCATGTTGTACACACACACACACACACACATATGTACATACACATACATATATGTGTGTATGTAATTATGTATACACACACGCACACAGTACTGGTAAAAAGAATCAACAAACTTTTAACTCAAACTAGCTATAATGGTGCATCCACACATACACATTGTGGCAATGCACAGTGGAAGAGGTGTCTGTTGCTTCGGGGTGATCATGTTGTCATGGCCAGAAAAAAAACAATCAAACTGCTTCCCACAAAAATATCAGGTAGAGGAATGGAAAAGTAGTCAGTGAAATTAAAGGAAAGGTGAGGGGACACTTTACCAGAGTTGTCTGCAGTTGTCTCTTCTGATTCCCTACATCAGCTCCATGGAGCATCGGCTACATTTAAAAGCATCAAATTGAACCGGCTGATTTGTGAGTGACACATCACTGCTGTCCACTGCCACACAAATGCAGACATATCAGATTCACCCACTATCTCTGACACTTTCCTACAAGCTTTATTTCTGAGACTTATGTCTCTGTGTGACCACAGACACTGCAGCTTTTAATTTTTTTCTCCATGTTCGTAATGCAACACTATGAGACCTTGGCGTTTGTTGCTAGTTCTTGTCTTGGTCATTATTTTGGCCAGGAGTAACTCTTTTTTTCTTTTATTAATTTTTCCTGAACAATCTACACTATTGAGATCCTCTCCTTGATGCCATACATTTTTCAACCACTGTCCTTTGCTTTGGTAACTTCAGCAAAGTTAATGACAGTGTAGCTTGTCCTCCACCCTAAAGGTCAGCGGTTCCATCCCCAGCCCGCTACATGTTCCAGCGTTCTTAGGCAGGACACTGAATCCCCACACTGCCCCCTGAAGTGCTGTAGTCTGTTTGTGTGAATGTGTAAATGAAAAATACAAAATATAATGTTTTGTAGAACCTGGAAATGTTTTCTTTAAAAAGTTGCTGTATTAGTGCAAGATCATTTAAAGAGTTAAGTTTTGCTAATTTTCAGTGTTCTCTCCAAAAGGCTACTCCCTAGTTGTAAAGCTAATTTCAGCAATTTTTCACCAAGTAACTTTCTTTTCTTCTGGACATGTGGTTCATTCAGTTTGTTTGCCTGTCTTTAGCAGGATTATTCAGAAGGTTGTGGATAGATTTCCATTAAAGTTTTACCAGTAGTGTAGCAAGACTCATATTAGAAAGGATTTACTTTTGATGTAGAACAGGATAAGATCCAGCACTGGCACAGATATGCAGCCCTGGATTGCTAATGTTTAATGATTTCTTTGCCTGGAGTCAAAGTGAGCTGAATGTCCATTTTAACAAGGAGAAGATGGATGACTTGGACATCATCTGCATGATGAACAAACATCAATGTTCATATAATTCATTTGGAGCAGTTCTTGGATATAGACTTGCAGTTGCCTTTACATAAAGCTAACTGCAACTCTAATAATCTAATCTAATCTAGGAGATAAAGGATTTCTTATAACAGTAAAGATACATGGCGGCCAGTGCCATCATGTATGCTGTGGTGTAGTAGGAGAGCAGCATCAGCTCCAGAAATTCCAGAGCTGCAAAAATCATCGGCCACAATCTGGAGACACTGGATACAGTCAGATACAGGAGGTCTCTGGATAACCTGCTCTCCATCATGGACACTCCATCCCACCTACTGCATGACACACTGAAGGAGCAGCAGGGCTATTTTTCCAGTAGACTGCTGCAGCTCTGCTGTCACAAAGAATGTTTCAGGATATCATTTCTCCCATCAATGTTAACCCTTTATAATAATTCACCCTAGTGTGAAAGGTGATTACACCTCCATAGTACATGACTGCCCACCTCTTGAAGCTTCTTTTCATCTGTCTTGTAATCATACAATTTGCACTACTCACTGTATATATACTGTATATATATATGTAATATACTGTTAAACTTTAACCTTTTACCATTGCAAAAAATTACATAATTTGTGCCTTTTTCGTTTTCTTATTCAGCTATTCTTTGTCTTTTTTATTATAGTTTTCCTTCTGCATATTGCCTGCACTGAAAATCTTTATATTTGCACCATTTCCTGCCCCAATTTTATTTTTGACAAATTAATAATGAAAAGAAGAATAAGAATAACAAATAACTAGATCTAAAACTTTTTATTTTTTTGCATTGGGTGTTCCCATATGGACTTTTGGCATGGTACTGAGGAACACTCAGTCTCTATTACTGGAAAAGCAGGAATGTCTGACTTGAGCTGGGGAAGCACAAGGTAACGTCATACATTTGACCAGTCAGACGTGCAGAGCGCTAAGTCTTTCATTTACTCCCCACATTCCCCTGTCTGCAGACCTCCTGTGAACTAACCCACACATACACATATTTTCTGTAGGGTGTGTGTCTGTTCTTTGTCTCATACACACACACAGCTGCACACACAGTCCTTGTTTCCCCACTAACTCGCTTCACCTATTCAACACACTCTATTTTAGCAGCCTTGAAAAGCTAAATGGTGTGAAGTTGAGTGTTGGTCCATCTGTCTCCTGGGTGTTTGGAAGGGATGAGAAAGAGAGGGAGCGCTGGGAGGAACAGAGGGGAAAAGATTGGATGAAGAAAAAGGAAAGGAGGGATTGAGGTCAAGACTATTAATATGAATCACCAGCAGAACCCCACAGCGGTTCCATCTGTGGTTATACAGGGCCCAGAAACAATTCACAGTCTAGACAACTGGCATTAAAAGGTGAATGGGAGTAAAAAAAAAGAAAAGAAAACAACAAAAAACAAGTGTATATACATTATATACATATAAAACTGTACTTGAATTGTGGACAGTTTTTTCACATGCTTCATGGTTCCTATTATATTTTCACCATCATAAGAGACCGTCAATCTGGAAATCAAATGTCTCTCTTACCTTTGTAATGCTCTCATTTCTCATCATTAAACTTAGGTAAGTCCAAGAATGACAATTTTGTTGAAAACATATATACCATAAATGCTTCTCTTTGAGACAGAGATAGAACCAGCATCTGCTCTCAAACACACACAAACACTCATCACACACAAATGTCATTTGAACTGGTTGCTCAGAATAAGACTACTATATATCTTATACATATTGCAGCAGAGCAGCAGGAGATGTTTTGAACACATAAGTAGGAAAAGGTGAAGATGAAATAGGGCCTGTGAATTTTCAATATGCACATTACAACTTGCGATACAAGATCATCTCCCTTCATGTTGACACCTTTCAAACCTTTGAAAGAATAACTGGAAGTCCTGCGTGATCATGGGTGAGGAGTGCAGAACTTTGAAAACTACAAATGAGTTTGGCAATTTGTAAAGTTCTTGTATAACTTTTTTTCTGTATTTAAGTAGTGTCCGGAAATTGCTTTCGTGAAAAAGGCCTCTGGCTTGGAGCCAGCCTGACACTGCAGGAGGTTAGAGAAATGGGAAAAGAAATATTTGAATTGTATGGTCCAGCATGCAAGGAAATGTTGCTTAGCTCCTGCCAACTAATTTCACTGAGAATTAATGGCTCACTATTGCAGTGCCAGTACCAAGGTGAAGCTTCTGGTCTTAAGCTGATGATCACTGGGAGGACATAGTTCCAACTCTTCATCAGAGGCAACCAAAAGACTGAAATGTCACTAGTGGGATATTTCATCACACCCATGTGAATGATGGTCTTTTTTGATATCCAGATGGTTCAGAATGTTCTCCAGGCTGAGTCATAAACTATGATGCCTGGCACAAACCTAAATTTGCTCTTAACTTCCTTAATTAGTGACTTCCAATAGCTAACAGTTATGATTTCATTGGTCCTTCCAGGATCAGGCTTTTGTCTGGCAGTAATGCAGTGCGGAGCATTACTCTTGACATTTCCCAGCTTTGTAGCCACAGTCCCTATGGGATAATTGTAATCTCAGTACCCAGGCAAATGCCATCCAAATCTAAATATGAGCTGCAATATGACTATTGATAAGTCCAGGTTCTTTTTTAACACTGAAAAAATCATGAATTGACCTTGTGATTACAGATTTCCTTTGTACTGTCCAAAGGGTGGGCTACATGATGAAGTATCCATCAGCACTGATACAAAATAACAATAATCTTAGCTAGTACTCTCGCTTCCTCAAACTGCACATGCAGATGAGGCCATTTAGTGATTCTAAATTAACTGTAAATCAAACAAAAGTGTTAAAAATTATTTGGCATTCTCATCAAGTTGAAGGTTCCTTGTTGCCCTTATTATCAGTTTGTACTGCATGTGTTACCATGGCAAGGTTGCTTTCCATACTGCCTGTCTGATCTGATTTAAGCCCCAAAGTTTTCTTCACATTTTGTATACACTCCTTGTCCTTCAGGACAAAAAAGACCCACCCTCATATTTAAATGAAAGCATTTTACTTTCATTTTAAACACCAAATCTACAACATAATCAATGAACACATATAGGGCAGTAAGCAACAGCGTGTGCATCAACCTTACAGATATATTTTTTCCCTTTTGCAGCACACAGTATGTTTTATAGTCCATTGGTGGGCAGAACTAACATCTCTTCCTCTGACTTGCCCCAACTTGGGCAGCCACCTGAAAAAATAAACTTTCACAACTGCTGCAGAGGCCACTGAGTTGCTGAGCTCCCTTCTATAAATGTATGGGGTTACAGCTCCAGGAACAAACTGCTCTTGTTTAGCTTATCAGGTATCCAGGTTCATCTCAATTCATAACACAAAGGCATTGTATGAAGACACATCAACAATGTTATGGAAGATGATCAGGGGCCAGAGGGCAGTCTTCTGGAGCTCAGGCTTGTTCTTTCAACCTGCGCCATCCCATGAGAGGTGAAGAAAATGGTCACATGTGACATTGTGCCCCCTCAGTCCTTCTGTCACAAAAAGCATGACCAGCATCCCCTAGTTCTTCTCTGGGCCTGTCTAAGATCAGTCAGCAGTGTGTTTGTGTTTTGTAGTCTGTAACTGACTATGATTTAAATTGCTGGATCAAAAATGACCCGAAGATAATATTTGTACCCAAGTTGTGCAGAGCCTCCATGGAAATTTGCATAAAAGCAATATTTCCCTTTTTCTATTGTGGGGGCACTTTAGGACAAGTCATACAATTTCAAGTTGAACAAATAACATTTAAGGGGTTTTGGAATTCTTCCTCAGTGATGGCAAAAATTGAGCTGCGCTCAAGTCAAGCAGCCTAGTTGCCATAATTAGACCAGATTCTCTGATAAAGAAGTGAATAAATAAGTACAAACAAACAAAAACATTTAACAACAAGGGATTTTAATTTGACATTCTGTAATTACAGTATTGCGATAGACAACTTATTCCAGTTATGCTCCAATGCCTCGACAGTTTGGGGGGTGACTTGTTTTCCATCTTATCTGTGAGTTTGATGGATGACTGACACCAGTTTCAAAAATCATGGTGATATGAGCTTGTGAGCAGGCAGTCACCCAAAACTGAAAGGGCACCTCTTACTAATTTAAAAGATTTTAGATAACAAACTTACTAAACTGCAAGTGAGATTTCCCTACATTCTCATGTGATGCATGCCTGACATTAGACTTCTCTTGCGTGATTAATGTGGTCATAGTTTGGTTTAAATCTAAAAAAATTTGCTATTGATAGTTGAAAAATGACTAAACTGACTTTTTGTCTTGAATTCATACTATTCATATATTATAAAGAGCTATTTTAATAAAGCCATTATACATTTAACCATACTATGATGCATATGATATCACATGCAAGGAAAGAATAAGAACTACAGTAAATTAAGTTTCAAGCTTCGTACTACTTTTGAAAAATATGATACTAAACTCTCTCTTTTTCAGCGACATGTGTCTTGTTGACAGTGTTGGTTTTGGTGTTAGTGATGCATTACTACTTTTTTTTTTTTTTTTTGCTGTAATGCAGTTCTATAAAACATTATCATCTAAAATTTGGTAATATTGTAATTGTTACAATCTCAGTAATATATGTTACAACATATTTTAACCTGTAATTAGAAAATCTCTGGAGAAATTTTGAAGCGGTCCAAATGAGACTGCCCATGTGGTAACCGTGCTAATTACAGACTAACCACGTGCTAACCACCCGCTAACTGCGGGTTAGCATCAAAAATAAAAGAATGTAAAGACAAACAGGTCTCCATGGTAACCTCATTACAACCTGTCTGTCATAGCTTGAGCTAAAAAACAGAATGCAGCTGTGTCTGTGTTCAAAATAGCAGTATGAAACAGAGGGGGGTGTTCCTGTAAAAAAACAACATTTTTTGGTACCAAAAGAAGAAATTATTTCACTGTGAGCACCACAAGACCTTACTGGACGCAGAGATATATATTTTTTTATGTGGCCAATGTGAACCATTTGCGATTCAGAGCAGTTAAATAATATATATAAATATGTCAGGACAATGTAATCCAATGGGACCAAGAAGTGACTTCTTCCAAGCTCTAGGTAACGAAAAACTAAAAGGCACACCGATACAAAAGTAACATTGTCTGAAAATGGACAAAAATATCTACAGGACTGTCTCAGAAAATTAGAATATTGTGATAAAGTTCTTTATTTTCTGTAATGCAATTAAAAAACAT
>JBAMYA010000002.1:12740199-12762483 GCA_037176975.1 Arrhamphus sclerolepis
AATACAAATATTTTTTAAAGTATTTGTTCGAAATAAGTATTCGTAAAAAACACGTTATTTGTGCCTTTCCGAATACCTTATTCGGGTTCGGCTCCCCCTAATATATATATATATATATATATATATACACATATATACACACATATATAATATTTTCTTTCAGTAATAGTAGAGAAATACTAAAAAAACAAACAAACAAACAAAAAACAAACAAAACAAAAAAACCTGAGGGGCGCTCCAAATCTTAGCTGAATAGAACCTTATGTGACACTGCCATATGAAAACTATGTTCAAATCAAATGAACTGGTACTTCATTGTAAGGTCACTGTTTATTTTAAAACCCTTCATAATATTGTTTGCTGGTGAAATAGAAGTTGGTTTCAGCTGTATTTTATCAATCGTAGTAGGCACTGGAACTGGTATAGTGGGGGGCGGAGCTTCAGGGACACCAGAAACAGGAAGTCCTAAGAAATAGAAAGTTTGAATGGGTGTTATCACTGGTATGGTGTGGTTGAGCAAGGCTTATTGAATGAATAAATTAATTTATCCTTGTCTTTGGAGTGGATTACTTTATGAGATTATTGTTGTTGGTTCTCAGGATTGAAGAGAAACAAAAGAACCTTGTGTTCTACTTTCTCATGCTGTGCATGACTAAGGAATGGCTTCTGTGTTTTTGAGTGCTGGATCTGTTTTTTGACTGGGTGTTTCATAAAATATAGTGTATTTGTGATTCTCTATATATATTGGTAGAATTGTATAGTCTACATTACATTACATTTAGCAGATGTTTATATCCACAGCGACTTCTAACAGAGGAATACATTCAAGCCACAGTAACGGTAGTTAATTGAGTGCAGTTTAATCTGCATTCAGGTGAGTGCAGGATTCAATTAGTGCAGATAGAACAAGATTCATGTGCAGATTTGGAATTTAAAGAGAGAGCATAGTTTACAACAGAAGGCATTCTTGGAAGAGGAGTGTTTTCAATAGCTTCTGTTCTTGTAGCTACAAGCAGCTTGTTCCAATTCATGAACCACATAGGAGAACAATCTTGACTGAGATCTCCTGTTTTATTGGAGAAGCCACAGGTAGCCAGTGTAGCTCAATGAACAGAGGTGTGAGATGGGCCCTTCTGGACTGATTAAAGACCAGATTTGCCCCACAGTATTTTGGATCTTTTCTATAGGTTTTATTGCACAAACTAGGAGGGCATCGTAGTAATTGAGGCAGGATATCACCATGGCCTCTACCAGGAGCCATGTTGCATGTTGAGAAAGGTACGGCCTTATTTTCTGTATGTTGCAGAGTGCAAAGAAATACGACCGGGAGACTGAAGCAACGTGGTCAGAGAGGGATAAATGGTCATCCACCATCCACCTGGCTTCTTAGTAATCTTCGTAGAAGCGACAGTAGTATAGGCAATAGTTATGTCAATACTGCGGTTGATTGAATGATGGGCAGGGATAACCAGGATTTCGGTCTTAGATGGCTTAGGTGGTGTTCCTTCATCCAGGCAGCTACGTCAGAGAGGCAAGCTGAGATTTGTGCTGAGATTGTGGGGTCATTCAGAAATGAGAAGTAGAGTTCTATTGTATCAGTTCTATTGTACAGTTATTTCACAATGGGTGGGGGTCTTTTTCTTTCTTTTAACATAACTTACTGATTTAGCAGTGTGTCTCCTTTGACAAGTGGGAAACAAACATTTTGCATGTTGTATTCTACATGTTATTTATTTCAAAAAGACTAAGCAGAAGCTAATAAAAGTGACAGCCCAAGATATGACAATTAGAAAACACTATGCAACTATTGTTTGTTTGACAGAGAAAAAGTATTCTCTCTATAAGGAATGTGGCTGCACAGCTTAGCTGTGGAAAATGGTATCTGTACAAATTACAGGACTCCTGGAACAAAGTCTTTGAACTGGGCATGTTAGGCCATAAAATACTGTGTTTGGTTGTAATGAAAAAAAAAAGTTCACTTTTAGCTCCTCTGTTTACGAAATGATTCTAGGGGCCATCTTGCCTGAAAACTGAGTGACAACAAGACAATGCTCATGATCTCAAATACCAGTAAACACAATAGCTGAAAGAGAAGACAATCAAGGTTTTATACTGGTGTTGCTGATGTCCAGACATGATTGAAATACTGTGGCAGGAGTTTACATGACTTGTGCGTAAATTATTGCCCATATATCTGAGACTGATGAAGTTGCACAGAAAATGATGACGTTATTGCTGCTAAATGCAGTTCAAGGTGAATCGTGTGGCGCACTCAGTTTTCCACACACTGCCTCTGCATTTTGGCTCAGCTTTTGTTAAACAAATAACACAGTTTGATGCTGCAGTGTTATTGATCTTCTGAGATTTATTTACATAATTTTGAACCCTGCTAAAATCTGATTATTATGAATTACTGCTGATTGTTTTTGGAGTTTGTGGAATGAGTCCATGTAGCATTAGCTGACTGGAGTGGTGTGTTGGTCTGAATGGGACATTATCCAGGCTCTAACTTTCACCTATACCACATCTGATTCCACATGCAAATATACATGCTATAGCCAGTGGACTCCTCAAACCCAAATGAATGACATGCACAGCAAGCTTCACTTTTAATGAATTAGTCATAACTGTCATCATCAATCAGGCAGTCAATCAGTCAATCAATCTTCCCATCACTTCAGCAGGTCTGCCATGCTTTATGCATTATGCAAGTGTGTTACTCTGAAATGGAAGACCATCAGCTTATTTCAAATGCATATGTTTGTGTAGTGAACCTATCTGAAGCACATGTTGTGTGTTTATGAATATTTAAGGTTTTCCAAATGTGATACAGAAGCTTCATGACTTAGTTTAGCTTTCTGATGGACCCAGAAGCAGTTGTTTTGACTTCCTGACAGTCAGATTAGCAGATTTTTCTTGTGTGTTCTCTTGTTTTTGTTCCAGATTGATATTTGTCAGTTTTATTTTCCAGAGAGCCTTTTGTTGTTGAGGTAGTTTAGATTAGAGACCGATATCTTAATGCTCACTGCTTTAAACATTTATGCTAGTTGCACAACTGCAATCAAATTTAAGTCAAATAATTCATTTCATTCTTCTTTTTTCTTTTCTTCCCTTTTTTTTGAAGCTAATCAGTATATTTTGTGAGGGTGAAGTGGGCAAAATAAACCATATATTTATGCTACTATTTATGCTATTTTGAACTGAGAAATATGAACTGTGTCCAGATGGATGTGTTTCCCACTGGTCTTAAGATGGGTCTAAAGGGAAACACATACGCACATACAGACACACAGAAACAGACATCTCCGTGCTTTGTAACTATGAACCAGTTTTAGATCTACCATTTTTCAGTAAAAATGGTAATGGTAAAATGAGCAGAGAATGGGAAAGACATACAGCAAAGGGTTGCAGGCCAGGAGTTGAACTTACAACAGCTGCAGTGGGTCAGTAGCCTCGGTACATGGGCCACCTACTTAAAACACTGAATCACCCAACAGCCCACAGAGTATCTTTTAAAAAAAAAAAAAAAAAAAAAAGTGGCGAAACCATATTAAAGACTACCTGTTTAACAATCTCAGGTTCAATATAGATATGAATTTGTGATCAGCTTTTGTTATACTTGAATTACAATAAGTGCAGTATTTGACCAGCAGACCAGAGTAAACCACTCCATCATTTTAGACAGACTCAATACCCTGGTCAGCCTCTCAGTTTGACACTTCATAAAAAATTTGAATCTTATATCCATGTATCCATCCATTATCAGTCCCCTCTTATTCTGGATAATGTGGATCTGATGGAGCCTGTCCCAGTTTGTTTTTGTTTTTTTCTGTGAAAGGCAAGGGTACACCCTGGACACTGTAGGTAGATGGTCAGAATCACATGGAGACAGACAACCACAAATACTTACACTCACTCTTGCGCAATTCACAATCATTAGGTAGCCTAACATACATGTTTGTGGACTGCAAGATGGAGAAAAACCATAAGCACAGGACTCCACACTCTTCCAACCTAGATTTAAACCAGGGACCTTCTAGCTGTGACAAAACAGTGGCCAGCCTGTTGATGACATCTACAGTTGAAACCAGAAGTTTACATACACCATATAAAAAGACACACACCTCTTTTTTTAACCACACTGTCTGACATTAATTCATACCGAAGTAAAATGTTTTCTTATTGCTTAAGGCCTGCATGGAAAATTTCCCTCATATTTTGTAGCATTGCCTTTAAACTGTATGATTGGGGTCAAAAGATTTGGATATTCTTCCTTAAGCTTTTTGTTCTAACTTGGAAATAATTCAGTTTTGTAGGCCACCTTGATCACACACACCTTTGTACTGCCCTCAAATTTTCTATAAGTTTGAGATTAAGGCTTTAAGATGGCCACTCCAAAACTCTGACTTTGTTGTTCTTAAACCACTTTCTAACTAATTTGGTGATATTTTAGGGTCATTGTCCATTTGGAAGACACATAGTGCCCAACCTTTGACGTCTTGAGATGTTGCTTCAATATTTATATGTAATGTTCTTTCCTCATGATGTCATCTATTTTGTGAAGTGCATCAGTCCTTCCTGCAGCAAAACCCTGCCCACATCATGATGCTGCCACTCTGTACTTAACAGTTGGGATGATGTTCTCAGATTTCCAAGCTTCCACCTTTTTCCTCTAAATGTAACGATGGTCATTATGGCCAAATGGTTCAGTTTTAGTTTTATCAGACCACAGAATATGTCTACAAAAATATGTTGTCAATTAACCTTTCAGAAGCTTCCACAGTCATGTCATCATCATCTGAGCCTTTCCAAATTGTTTAAAAGCATAATCATCTTAGTTTATGTAAACTTAGGACTTTGAAGAAAGTAATAAAAATTCTCAAACTAACAAACAAGCAAAAAACTCTGTCTCATTATTCGACATTTAGCATATAGAAATAATTTTAGTAATTCTAACTTACCTAAAACAGGAAACATGTAGTATAAATTAATGAGTGGATGTATGAAAAGTGCTACAAAAATAGTTCAAAGGATTAATTGACTGAGGAACCGTTGTCATTTAAATCAATGTTGCCATCAACATTTGGACTTTTGAAACAATCTCTTAGGGACTGTGGCAGTTGAGGCCCATAAGAAACATCTGGTAAACTTACTCTAATGAAAAAGTAATGTATTCAATAAGAAATCTGAACATGATTATGTATATCTGTCTAACCTTAGCTGTAGCCAACTGTGTTACACAGGGTTTTGTTTTTTTTATTAGTTGAGTATTTGAGCACATCTTCTGCTTGCAAAAACGGCAACAACAACTGCATTCCATTAGCTTTGTTGCTCAGGAAACATCACCTTGTTTGAAGCTCTGATTGGTTGTAACACTAACCAACTGCATGCAGAGAGTTTGAAAAGCAACGGTTGGTGCCGCCTCCTGCACGAGGAGGCCCAATGACTCCCCTTTAACACCCTAGGGTTAGATCTTCAAGAGCTGCTGTCCTGCAGATCTTAGATATTTTCCTGCCACAACACACTTGATTCACGTGAACGGATTGTTTGCGGACCTTAATGACAAGCTGATGGTGATCCATTCATGTGAATCATGTGTGTTGTGGCAGGGAAACATCTAAGATCTTTTACCTAAAAGATCACATGCTTCCTCATGCAAAATTTGTTTATATGTCTGTATGTGTATAAGTGAGTATATATATGTATCTATATGCATATATATAAGTTACAGTTTTGACTGTTTTTATTGTTACATGTTAACCTGTAATGGTCTAAGTTTGTGTTTGCTTAATACTCATTTGTTTCCACAGTTTATCTTTACTGAGCTTTTTCTCTGATTAAACATGGTGGCCTACAGCAAGTTGGGAAAAAAAAATCATTATACGGAGTGACAACAATAGTGTAATATCAAAAAGAGAGCAACGATGTTGAAGTCAATGGATTCACTGTTAAGAATTGGATGTAGTTCTGGTTGACTTGAACACTTCACACCTCCCATTCTGATTTTGGTGGATTCATAATTAATGATCTATAAATGAATAATGCATTTTCATTTCACCCACTCCAGTGAAAACAGAATTTGTGTTGTGTGACCATGTCCACTCATCTTAAAACAGCTGTTTCCCTCCCAACAATGGATCTCCTCTCCCCTTCTTGCTCCCTACTCTTAAATCTCTTTCACTAGGAATGAATATTCCACACACCTGCTTACCTCTGTTGAATGAAATCACTTTTTTCCATCCCCACACTGATCATTTACTTGCTCGTAGCATCTCTTGCCCAAAAGAGAGACGATCCATTAATCAGCAAATAGTGCATTACCTTTGTAATTAACATTCAACTGAGTTTTACCCAGTAATATTTCATTAGTTTTTATGCAAATAATTTTGAGCGATTGCCTCATTTGGTCTGTGAGCACAATGATATATTGGTCTACTGCAGGAATGCAGACTTGTACATGCATGCGTGCGTGCACGTCTGCACCAGTGTGTACAATTTTATCCTCATAAACTGCCATACTGTAGGTTAACAGATTTTCATGAACCCTCTCTGTTCCTCTCACATTCCCATCACATGCATAGGGAAAGGCATGCGTACACGCATGGTTTTTAAATGCGTTAAGCTCTTTACTCACATTGAACTAATTTTGAATTCACTGCACTCAGTCAAACCTGAGCTGACTATTAAAACAGCATGGTCATTGCCTTGTCAGTTTGTCTAACATAGACCAATGGACACTTGAGAGTTGAAACACCAGCAACAGCCATTCCTGCCCCTTCACTTGATCAGTGCTTGTGAAAGCTTAAAAAGAGAAGTGCTTGCTTTAATTCTGTGGGGCCTTTATCACTGAAATCTTTGTTCATACCTCATACCAAGAAGAAGAAGAAGAAAAAAACAAGCACATTCTCACTCAGTCTGCATTCCATGCCCTATCAGGAGCCTGTACAAAGGAAGAAAGAGGAAGGTCTTCAGAGTTAAGGTAGCAAAAAAAAGGAGGAGAGAGAGAGAGAGGGAGAAATAAAATCTTCATTCAACTTGTCAGGTGAGTGTTATGCAGTTGTGCATTTTAAATCAAACCATAATCAGTTCCTAAACTTCCCAAACTAACTTGAAGCACTAAATCTAACCAGAAAAAAGTGACAATGAAAAGTTTAAATGTGGGTAGCCCGGATTAATGTCATCAGTCCAGTATTTCTGAAATCATAGCTTTCAATAGACTGAAAATTCAGGAGTTTAGACTTGAAGATAATGCTTTTTATAGAGTAAAACCTTAAAGGCTCGATCTGATAAATTCTAGAAACATCAGGCATCGTTCATGAAATGTTGAATCTGTTTGTAGATTTGAATATAAATTCCCTTTTTGATTTTGGGTTGGTGACAAAAATGGCCAAGATTTACTGTAATTGCTTTGATCAAATTTCTGTATGAGATCTATTCATTTCCATACGTTTGAGTTTCAGTTGAGTTTACTTTTATTTTCTGCAGAATTTTTACATTTTGAGAATGTTTAATTGTAATATAATAATAAACAATTATTTTATTCTATTCTGATATCTTGCTTTTTTTTGTATTTTTAGTCTGTTCAGGTTAGTGATTTTACAATCTTATAAACACTTTGACTATTCCATTAATAATATACACTTCCTGCACATCTAAAAAAGTTTTGCATTTTTAACTTCAGATGTCACTGATTTATTATTATTTCATTTTATTTTTGTCCTTTAACGGGAGTGGTGCCCTAATCAATGAGGGCATGATCAATACACACTGTATTTATTACAGAAAGCCTGGTATGCTACAACAGTTGTTTTTATGTGGGCTCCATTTTTTTTTTTACACAAGCTCTATACATGGTCAGAGGAAGGAGTAGATTTTGTTTGTAGCAATGAAAAGTTTGGAAGTACTAACATTTTCATGAATGCTGAAACACATAAATTTCATTTTGCTCACAGTTTACGCACAAATCCATTCATGTTTCATGAACGAGGCCCATTTAACTCCCATCAGGGGTAGATTGGCAATCAAATACGTTTCTGGGTGAGTCAACACAGTTTGGGGTCCGTCATGTAAGGACAGTGGTTACTGGTTTTATTGTCCCCTCCAGGTGGAGTAGAAAAAGTAACTGGCACAACCCTTCTTCTCTAATCTTAAAATGAACAGACCATAAAAAGAAGGTGGAGTGGCAAAGCTGCAGGAATAAAATAAAACTCAAATTTGGCAGCATCTGCTCACAAATGTGCAAAAATCTCAGACATTTTCAGTGTGGCGACTGAACACTAACCTCAGCAGTTGTGCCATTTCTCCTTTCTAGCTTTTTCCCTCAGGTTCATCCGTGCCACAACAACCAGATCTGCCCACAGCATGTCCCCCCAGGCAGTAAACCTACATTACATTACATACAGGACTACAACTACGAACTAGACTTTGGACTGGTGTAGCACATGCATGCTTATATGAATATTACTGTACTTTCTAAAGCCTTAGAAGGTCACAAGGGGGTGTCTTTTTGAGCCGTTCTCAAGCTGGGTTAAATGCAGGGTTGTGTCAGGAAAGGGCATCCAGCATAAAACCTATGCAAATCGCAAGACCGAACCCCATATGGAGGTCCAAGTTAACAATGACCACAATGGGTGCTGTTGACCTACAAGTTGCCGATGGAAATTGGAAATGGGGCTGCTGTCGAACAAAGATGGAGAGGAGGAGGGTTTGTCCACATGACAACCAAGGAAGAGATTTATGGATGTAAAATTATTATATGATTATTATCCAACAGTAAATTGCTAAGCCTGAATCTGAATGTTTGTGCAGCAGCAGGCAGCAAGATGTCCAAGAGCAGGTGGAGGGACAGATGAATGAAGGTCAAAGAGACAGACAGGAGCAAGAGAAGCAGAAGAGTGGAGTTGAATTAGTAAGGAATGATTTCATGATGGCAGGGAGGGAATGAGGGAGGTAGCCTATTATTTTGTGTGTGCGTGTGTGTGTGTGTATGTGTGTGTGTGTGTGTGTGCATGTATCAAACCATAGTAACGAAGAATCCCACCAAAGTACTCATTAACTTGGCAATGTTTTTGAAATAACCTACTGGCTAGAGCTTTAACATGTAATTAAAATATTAACTAATATTTCTTAAATCAGTATGATCATTTGATTACATTCATAGGCTGATGGGCCTGTAACAATCCAAATCAAATGACAATAAAATTTTGTATTGAAATTTGAATTTGTATTGAATGGAATATGAATTTGATTATGAATTTCAATTAATTGGATTATGAATTAATTACATGTAGTTGGACAGAATTTGAACATTATTTGTTCTTAACTGAAGTATAATTTTGTAAATCTCTCAATGTTTTCTGTTTAAGGTGCCTTGAAATGGCTCTAAACATCTACAGTATTGATCTCATTGCACCATGTTACCTACAAATAAACTGATTACCTTTTAAATAATTAAAATTAAATGATGCCATAAAACTAAAAGATGCCATAACTGAATATTTAGCAGTCTATCAAATTAGATATATGTGAACAGCTTCATGCATCAAATGTTGAATAAACAATTCTGCTCATAGACTTTTAAATTTAAGCATATTTTTTTGTCAGGGAAATATTTCATATAATCTTCTGCCTGTCTGCTTGCTCTCCTACCTTCCCAGCCATCTGCCTACTCATCCGTCGATCTGTCCATCCAAGTCAGGTTGTCAGGGTAGAAGTGGAGGAAAGAGAGCACAAACACGAAGCAGCTGACGTTTTGCAAGTCAAGAATGATTGAGTACTCTGGTCCACATACACCGGTATAAACGCTAGATATACATGGATACAATTATATACATTGTTGTTTTTCTAAGTGCTGGAAATATAATGGTTTAAAAATGATCTGATGGTAGTTTCATAATTTTGAATTGTTTGGTGTTTGGGGATTGTTGGGATCTGGGTTTTCTTCAGTATTGGTTTTCCAGGTTCTTGTTTTCTTGTCCCTGACCTTTTCTGTTTCTGTCAGCTTAACCTCGTGTTTTATTTTGAAGTTCTGTCTGTCTGCCTTGTTGTTCTTTGTAACTTTCCTGTTCCTCGTTTCCCTGATCTGTTTCACCTGTGTCTCGTTACCCCTGTGTGTATATAAGGTCTGGTCTTTCGCTGTATGTTTAATCATCTGTTAACTGTGTGTTCCTGCCCTGTGTTTTGCACTGCTGCCTTGGCAATAAAATCATCTTTTGGGTTACTCCTGCAGCTGCGTCCTCCTCTACAACTTCCATAATGTGGACCAGAAATGCAGGCTTCTTCTGCATGCTGCACTCTACAGGCTCCTTCTTTTTTCTTTTGTTTTTTTTGTTTTAGGTCTCCGTTGAGTCATGGCCCTTATCATGTTCCACCTTTGCAAAGATGTGGTTTTGGCTTTACTTATAGCTAATTATTATCCACTTTTTATGACTGAAACATCCATAAGAGCAATCTCAGACGAAAGCAGTGTGGGAATCTATATCCTCAGATATCCATAACATACATAGTTTTATTGATCCCTTACAGTGAAATTCTTGTTTGACACTCATGCAAGTCTGAGATACACATGCAGGTATGCCATACAAACATGTACATGCACAGGCAGAACCAATAGCATGAATTAATGGGGAAGGCAGCCTCCATAAAGGTGCTAGGGAGCAATGTGGGGGGTTTGGCATGTTGCAGTGGCACCTCGGCAGTGTTCAGAGGGTGAACTGGTTCCTCTCAGCTTCCAGTCAACATATATAGTTGTCCAGGCAGGTCTTGAACTGTCAGCCCTTCAGCTCATCAGCCAGTCATCAACAGCCTGAGCTACTGCAGCCCCCAACCCCCTTATGTACCCATTTATAATTTAGCTGGTCAAAGAACTGGAATGACATTGGAAGTGACGCATGTCAAAAAATGGTCATCATGTCAACTCAAGACATGACTCCACAGAGGAGATCTCTCTGTATTTGTCAGCATATATACGGGTGTGTATGCATGCACAAGTGTGAGCATACATTTTTCTGCCCCATTATCTCTTACCCCCCTTAGGTCTAACCGCAATATGAAAGGTTCCCTGCTATCCTTGTGTGATTAAATAAGATCAAGAAAAATGGGGACAAGAAATAAATGGATGTGAAATTATCTTTATCTCCCAATTTGCTGCATCATCATGTAAAAACAGACTCCCTTTTTCATTTTCATTCTTTAAAGTCAAAATAAATGATCTGCCTTAAAAAATCTGGAATAAATGCCATTATGTGAAGTGGAGAGCAATAGAAATCACATTTTTAAACAAAATGTTCCATGTACTCCATAAAGTGCATCTGGGATATATTTGGAGATACAAACCTTAAATTATTTTTAAAAAATCAGGAAGTTGTGTAAAATTTAAGTAAAAAATAATTCAATAATTTTCAGCTTTCATGAACCCATATTTTGTAGTTTTGAATTTGGTTACAGCAAGACTTTTCAAAATTGTTTAACTACACTCTGTAGCATGCCTTTATTTTTTTAACAACACTCCACATTCACCTGGAAACTGAGGACGCCAACTGCTGGAGTTTTGGGAGATGAATGTTGTCCCAGACTTTTTGTCAGATGGTTTGCTTCATGGTGGACCCAGTGTTTTCAGTTGGCCAAAGCTCTAGTTTGCAGGCAGGATAGGTCTGCACTCATTCGAGTATGCATTAACTATCCTTTTGTTATGGTTACAGTATTTTACCTTTTTACTGAGAGTCACAGTTTTCCTTCAAAAAGACATTGGCTGGATTGAAGCATAAAACCTGTATAAACCTCACATTTTATCTCCAGATGTGGCCCATTCCATAGCCACCAAAGCCACCATGAAATATGCAGGCTTTTGAATTGAGCATATTTAATCTTTAATCTGGAAGACATGTCATCCGTTGTTTTCAAAATGAATTTAAAATTCAGATTTGTTAAACCACAGGACATTTGGCTACTTAAATTCAGAACATACAGCAGTGTTTCTTTAGCTTGATCACATATGGCTTCTTCTTTGGATGATAGAGCTTTAACCTGCATGTGTGCATAACAATGCAGCTTTCGTTGGATTGATCCTGTGTCAAAACGTCCTTGGGCACAACACTGAACCTCACATTATCTACATATTGCAAAACCCAATCACTGAGGGATTACAAGCCAGTGATCTTATGGTGCCAGTCCCATGACTGGTTAAACACATTTTCTTTACTTTTTGGTATGACACTGCTGGTTCCATTGAGTGGAGACCTCCAGCAGTAAATGGGTACTTGTGTGAAGTCTGAAACAATTATTTTCCTGCAATATTCAAGACTGAGCCAAGGTCTCAGTCAGATGAAGAAAATGAACATTATATTTAAATGACTATTGTTTTATTGTTCTGAAGTAGTTTTCTTGATAAAGGATCATGGTAAGCTCTGATCTATTTATGACTAATGCATTCATAATCAAGGCAGCCTTGTGTTTCAGTATCATCAGTTTAAAGCAGCAGCAGAGATTGTTTGCTTCAGTAACCACTTTAAACAACTCAGAGACAGTGTGAAAAAAGTGAGCACTTAAATGTAAAATTGATTTTGTTAAGATGAAATTAAATTCAGTGACATTTATGAATTGCTATAGCTTATAGAATGCAAGTGGACTGCAATCAATTGCTTAGCTGCTGCTAAAAATTGATTTTAAATATTTCTCTTTGATTTATTGCTGTACTTTAAAGATGGTGGGGGAAAAAAGCAAAGTTGCAGAGGGAATAGAAGTGAAAACATTTCAGTCGATTATAAACTTAGGTCATATGTATTATGTAAGATTTTATGTAGACTGATGTTACATGTATGTCTTTGGTACTGGCCACTGACTACACCTTTAAAATAATCCCCATGATGTGACTCACCATACAGCACACTTATTTCATATTTAATTCTGGCATATCTAATTCAATATGTGTGCAGCCATATCTGCAACAGTCTTGAGCCTTGTTGAAACTTAGAAAACTTAGAAAAATGTATGTATGGATTCTATGTGTTTCAACAGGATTTTAGGATCTGTACGTAGCTGTTTCTATCACAGCTAACACTCAGGCAATATCATTACATGACAACTGCCAATGTGTCTCCTTGCTGTGATTCATTGGCCCTGAGTCCGGGGGCATGCCTGGGAAAGAAGGCTCTCCATCAACCTAGAAGTGAGCAGATGCTGGTCTAGAGCTGACAGCTTTCCAATATGCAAACTTTCTTGTTTTATTTATTTGCTTCTTAATGACCTCTGGTTCAAGCCAAAGGGGCATTTTTTCCATCTCTTTGGAGAAAAACAAAACAAAACAGCAAGTCAGTTCTTTTTTTCCAGTTGGTCATTTGTCACCTGCCCATCAAAGTCAACCACTTGAGTAAGTTTGAATGGAAAGTTTGTGCTACACTTCAGATGGATGTCTTTCAAAGTTTACCCTTTAATACCAATAAGTGCCGAAGTCGTTCCTGGTTCCTCTGACACACATACTCGTCCATTTTAACTCTGCTCACACCTCTTCTTCCATCTACAGTCAGCTCTCCCTCCCTGCTTGCTTTAATCAAAGTAATGCTAAGACATCACAGTGCTACAGACTACGTTAAACAGCAAAACAGCAAAAATGAGATTACACACACGCTACAGTGCTGCATGTAGTTATGTGATGAAGGGTGTGAGGTGCCCCTGCTCTGTCTTTGTCAGCTTTTGGAAGGGCATTCAAATAAGCTGGCTCAGTATAAACCACACCTCTGACCCTTCTGTCACATCACTTCTCTTACTAAAAGGACCTTCTAGTTACCTGTGGCACTTTCTTGATGGTCTGGATGGAAGAACGAGTCGGGCCAGCTGTTACTTTGATGTGTGGTTATAACTTCACCCAGCCCCGTCTTCAAGTGACTCTTCAAGTTTCTCTGTCTCACTCTCACCGTGCATCACTCTCATTGGCTCTTTCCTGCATGTTAATGAATTCAGCAATAATTTGTGTTATATTTTATTTTATTTTATTTTTTTAACAGGGGTTGGCTCAGGACATGAAGTTCACAGCTTCTTTCTGCATGAGCGTGCATGTGGCAGCGTATGTGCATGTCTGTGGAGTTGGCAAACATAGCAGAAGAGCTCATTCAGATGACAGGAAGAGGAGGCAACAACAAATTTCTTTATTTTTCTTGAAAGCTGAGACTCATTAAAGCACTTCTGTTTGTTTTGCCTGAATTCCCCCCACCCCCCACCCACCTCGTTTTGTTTAAGCAGAAAGTTGCTACCATCACACCACTGAAATACCACACCTGCCACCTAGGATCTGCCTTTTCATCAGTCATTGGCATCTAAACTGTGCTTGATTTTACTCTGAGCTCCTTGTCTGGTTAATAGATGCGTGTGTCTGGATGCGTTTCTATGTGTACTTAAGGGAGCCATGCAGGGAGGCTTTAGGAGAGCTGTTTGACAGAGATGGTAAACACATTAAAAATGCGAGGAGAATGTCCAAATGTGGATCTGTTTGAATGTATTGCACCAATCTCAAGTTTGGGGGGTGCGGGGAGCAGACTATAGCAGGATTAGAGTAGGGTGGGCAGGTTTTGGGGAGTGAGATACAGGTGCTCGAGCTCTTGTTCTGCATGCCGAGCAGAATCATAAAATTTGCAGTGTGCGTAGTGCGTGTCTTATGTGTGGTTGTGCAAATGAGCTTCTCTTCTGCTCCCAGAGGACAGAGTAAAACTTAAAAGACTTATCTATTATCTTTCATTAAAGCAAATAAGTATATCTTAAATTAAGTGAGCCGTAAGAATGCAGCAATGGAGGCTGCCGTGGTGGAGAGAACTTGTTTCCATTTTTTTTCCTCTGAAACAAATTTGAATCTATCATTCACTAATGCTAATCGCTAAGGATTTTTGATGTACCTTTTCATGCTGTTCATTATGCTATAATATCCACACAGTGAACATCGTAGATGAGCTTGGGTTTTCCCAGCGCTCGAGCAGTCTGCATCCGAGTGCCACAAATGACCAACGCTGAGCCCCACAGGTGATCTATCACTACACCAACAGGGCAACTGGGACTAACTAGTAATGCAACAATTGATCAATGTGCAATGCGTAATTAAAAGTGCAGCACTAATAAGTACCTCGGGACCAAGAGCCATTCCACGTGCATGGTCACAGCGCAGGAGAGCGGGCTGGAGAGAAAGATGATGGAGGGAAGAGGAATGAGGCTGCTGATAAGAGGGATGGAGATGGATATGGGAGGCACTGAAGATGAGTAGAGTTAGAAAAGAGGGTGCAAAGGAGGCTGCAGGGCTGCAATGAGTAGGCTTGGGTGAGAAGATCAAAGCTCAAGTGTTCCGATGGACAGATTGAAAAGCATGGGGTCGAGGAAAGCGGAGGAGGAGTGCTGCTGGCTGAATATCTAACAAGCAGAAAAAAAAAAAAAAAAAAAAAAACAGGAAAGAGAGGAGACCGGGAAGGAGGGTGACGTGAATTGGCTGCAAAGCCAGAAAAATCAGCTTTGAATTATGAAACATTTCAGGAGCCCGCGTTGTTTTTCAGCCAGATGTGTGTGCACAGTCTGTCTGAAACTATTTACTCTGCAGCAGCAAGTCCAAAGATAAGGCGACAGATAAAGGGAGGAATTTAAATGTGGTCTTTTGTTTCCTAATCTCTTGCCATCTTATTAGGTTGCACATCCCTACTCATCCTAATTAAAACCCAACTTAATTCTCAACAGCGACGTATCACAAATGGGCTGAAGTGATCAAAAACACACACACAGTCTGACACACACACCAAAATCATAAACCTTAGTTGTGGGATATTCTTCTAAATCCCTTCATAAACAATTAGGCAAGTTATAGACTGTTTAATGAGATAAGAGTAGAAAGAGACTTGTCTTTTGTTTGGAAGTCCACTGGGAGCATGAGCTGGAGTTAGTTTGCGTTATCAGGATGTCTCCCCAGAGACCGCTGCACGGCTGAAGAGCTCCAGGCATTAACACACACTGCTTCGTCTCGTGGCATGTGGGTCTGCGAGTGTGGGCTTGTGTTTCTACTTCAGTTCCAGTGGTAGAAACCAAGCACCGACTTCACCCAATTTTCCCTTTCTTCAGGTCTCTCTTTCCTCCTCCACAGATGCTTTAAAGGCCCCTCTGAGTCTCGCACACCTTCAGACAAAAGTACATCAGAGGAACATTTCATTTTCCTTGGAGGTGGCAAATTAAACATGGCGGCGAGGGAGGAATTCCTTTTCATTTGAATTTTTTGATTACTTGTGCTGTTGTTGCTGTCTGATGCTGAACATTGAGAAATATGAAATGACGAAGAGCACTGGTGTTTTTTCTGTTCCAGTTCTGAGGGGACAGGATGAAGCTTAGAACTGACTTAGAATTCATCTCTTCTGGTTGCCTTTTGTCATGTCAGTTTTCATTTCTCTTATCAATTCCTCTCCTGTAGTCTGTGTTTGCTAGTTATCACACATCATCCACTAATCGAGAGAATGGGTCCTGTTCTGTCAACAACCCTGCAAATGTACAGATCTTATCCAGCCTCAACACATGTCTGCAAACACTTGGTTGCTATAAATGATTTATGCGTCTTTGCGTTTGATGGAGAATTCATATTCTTGTTTACTTATCTCTTGTTTAAATGGAATGTGCCTTTCTGTACAAGGCGGCAATTACTAGCTTGCAGAATAGTCAAGGAGGTAAGAGTAGTAGAAATGTCACCGCACTCGAAAGAGCTAAACCAGTTAAATGATTACAAGCACTCTTCTTGTCAGACATACAGACTAACATCCTTCAGGGTTTAACATCCACTTCACGATCCTCATTAGGAGTGGTTAATGCGAACATTTGGTTTGGCAAATTGGAGAGACATCAAAGTCTACTGCGATACAGAAAGTGTGTAAAGCTAGAAGTGCATGTTTTAAAAAAAAAATAGTAATGTGAATGCACGAAAGGTTGTGTACATGTGAGCGTCATATATCTTATGTCCTTTTCACTCTCCGTTCCACTGTCACTTGACCGTTCCTCACACAGCTGCCCCCAGGGTTATGAGTCTTTTAGCACGTAGACTCACTTTAGCTTTCTAATTAGCCT
Source organism: Arrhamphus sclerolepis (assembly GCA_037176975.1). Lineage (NCBI taxonomy): Eukaryota > Metazoa > Chordata > Actinopteri > Beloniformes > Hemiramphidae > Arrhamphus > Arrhamphus sclerolepis. Next base: position 12,757,270 of record JBAMYA010000002.1, read on the forward strand.
TGGCTTTAATTTTCTGCATGGTGGCAGAATTATTTTATCAGTTTAACAACTACATTGCTCTTCCTTGTCCTAACCCAGAGCTGCGGTCGCCGACTGTCACCTCCTCCGTCTCCTTTACCCTCTTGGCTCCCCCTTTACTAATTTGTGTCTCAGTTAATGACACATTTATCTTCAGTCACCTTCAGCCCTCTCAAAGCAGCTCCTGACAAATGCTTTCACTTTCTTGAGGCCACCAGTGTCAAAAAATACGAAAGTAGAGTGGCAGTGTAAATACCAAAAACTGATGCTTCCTTCGGTATAATCAGTGCTGCTGGCCTGCTCCCGGCACTCAGCACCCCGCTCAGTGTCTCTCTTTGATTTGCTGCGGGGGGTTGGTGGTGGGGGATTGCTGTCTTATCTTGTGTGTATGTGAGCTTGCATCTACGTGTGATTAATCTATACTGAATGAAAGGTTGAGTCCAATCAGCACTCCATTTGTGAATGGTAAAGGACTCTGTGACCATGAAGGGGAAATGGGAAATGGCGTGTCCAGTGTTTTGGCAGGGTAATGGAGCCTAAGAAGTTATTTAGGACCATCTCCGCCCTGTCACATGCCTGTCACACTGCTGGCTAGGCCGTGCTACATCCGACGTACATCTGGTGAAGTGCATCGCCGTATACTGGCATCCACCGTGGTCCCACGTCAGTCAACGACAACACGCATAAAAATCAAAAGTCCACGTACACAAACACACGTGTACAGTGCATGATGAAGAAAAAACTGCAGGGGCCCCATCAAGCCATCAGCTCTGTCCCCTCCAGATAAACATCCTCTTGACGCTGTGACATTTTCGTCAACGAGTGTGAAGACTGCAGACGTGCGTGGCAGTGTGAGTGTGTGTTTATGTGCAAATGTCTGTGGTTTTTTTCTCTATTTATGCATGCAAGGAATTAAAGGCCTTTTATATAAAGAACAAAATTAATGTGTGACCCTGCTGTAGTAGGTAATAAATCACTCTTTGTGAGATGAGCGTTGTTGTTTTTTGTTTTGTATTGTTTTTGTACCAGCTCCCCTCTATAAAATGTTACCATTAGCATTTTGTTGTGTTGTGTCCAGATAAATGGTTGTGGGATTTATGCAGAGAATTAGATGATGCCAAGTGTTTCTGGCACGGTCATGAGAGCCATGTCAAACTCTTCTGTTTTTGATCTATGGGAAAAGAGCAGAGAGTTGACTTGACGTGTACTTTTAACTCCCTGCCAAGTTGAATTTAATTATTTGTTATTTGCCCTTTTTTTTCTCTCTCTCTCCCATGCCATGTGACTGAGTGGAAAGAGCACAGTCGAACAGGTATGACAACAAACAATTTTCTCCTGTTTGAAACAAATGTTGACTCCATCAGTGTCCATGGTGTATCTTAATTGATGAAAGTATGTCTTAATAGTAATGTTGTTCACACAGAAATTGTGAAGAAAAGACAGAATCTCAGCTCATTCATGTGTTCTTATTTTGGATATTTTTATCCACCCATGCAATCAATCCAGGCTCACAGAACGGAAACTCAGCAATGTATCACCTCCTTCCAACCACCTCCAAAGGTTTCTCTTTCACTCGCCACCTCCCGAGTGTTCCATTTGTCCTCCTTTCTCCCTCTGCACACCCTGCACAAGGTTGAATTAATGTTTGACTGTGGGAGACTTGTAGATGGCAAATGTTCACATTCATTATGCATGACTTCCATGTTGCTGTTAATTTCTCGGAGCCAGCCAAGTCGAGGAAATGATTTTGTACATTATGTTTGTTTAATGAAATTGTCACACTAATGGAAGTGAGGCTGAATAAGATGGAGATGACTGTTTCTGTTTGTCGTTTTTATGACCTCTTTTTTTTTATTATTACAAACTGTTTTCACATCATCACCCTCAACCGGTATTTATGGACCCATGTAATACTCAAAAGAGTTTTCTTGGATTCCTCGAAATTGCTTATCTATTCACATCTGCTGGTTCCTTTAGCAGATTCTCATTCATTTATATGAATAGCAAATGTATGCTCGATCCAGATACACGTATTTTGGAAGTGTGCACCAGTCTGTGTACAGCACGCCTATTTACTCAAGGCCTGCATGTGTTTCGAGTGTTAAGGATTCCTCTGCTGCTCTGTGAATAATTTAGCTGTCTGTATAATATAGATCGCCTTAAGCAAACATCTTTTATCTGATCGCTTGCTGCACCTGAAGCCAGATAGCACAAGATTCTGATCACAGCTACATGCTGCTCTGCCTCAGACTCACACTTTAACATGTTTTGACACACGGCCAGTTTTTAGCCTGCTCTTTTACGGTGAGGTTTCTACAAACGATGAACTGGCACTTTTGTTGGTTATTAGCCCAGGGAAAAGAAGCGTTGCTGCATAGAAGCTTCACTCGCATTTTTTTTTTTATCTACACTACAAAAACTGATTTCTATGAAAGTAAGAGAGAGAGTAAGAGAAAGTTTTTTTCTCTAAATAGGAAAATAATCTAGTCAAGCATTTTATATCAGAGAAACAGTTTTACTTTTTTTTTTTTAAAGTACATTTTTCTTACTCCATTGGCAAATTGTTTTTGCTAGATGTAGGGATATCAGGCTTATTTCTGGAAGGGCTGTTTTTGCAGTGTACTCTATCTCCCAGATTACCATTTTTTACATGACCACAGACAACAATTTATTTGATATTAATAATGTCTTTGTTGTTTGTGTGTTACGCATTTGAGAGTGTGATTTTCCAACCAAAAGTTTTATTTGTGAGCTATATGAGCCACATCCGACCTCTTCTTTATTCAATGCAAGCTATAGCCTGGTCTACCAAATGAAAGTTGGAAATAAAAATGATGACTGACGACATTTTTGTTTTCAACAAATACTTTTAAATCATAGCTTTTGAAAAACAGCCACCCTGAAGTTCTGAGTTTTTACAGATGATCAAGAGTAGTGGTGTATTGGCTGAAAGTACACAGGTCAGTACATGTCTGTGCAGTTGGTTCATGATTTGTCACATTCCAGCGGTCAGGAAAAATAAAAATGTTGTAAATTGCAGATTTCTGTAAAAGCAAAGAGTATCTCAGAGGCCCATTGGTCTCATTGGCTCATCAAAAATTAAACAAACATTACTAATGCACCAGCTGGTTTGTTTTCTCTCAGTATACTCTTAAGCACTTCACCAAGGCCCTGAAGTCCATCCATCAGTAGCAGGGATGTAGGCCGTTGACCATAAGCCTAAATATATTATGCTCTACAACCAAGTGTGCTGAGGTGGAATTTATTAGTACTTTGTCTGAATCTGCAGGGAGAGACTGTTGGAACACTGCAGGGAAGAAACAAATCAAAAAACTTCTTTTCAAGTCTGTTTATTTCTCATTTTCCTAATCTATGCATTCAAGTAATTTCAATTCAGCTCAATTAAGTTTTATTTGTATAAGGCCGATTTACAAATAAAAGTAATCTCAGCTCACTTTACAAAGTCCCTTTGAGCAAGCACTTAACAAGAGTGTGGAGAAAAACAAACAAACAAAACTTTTTTTTAATTCTTTTTTTTTTTTTTCGATCCATTTGGTTGAGGGGGGCGAGGAAACAAGAAAGGACAAGGAAAGAAGATGAAAAGAAAAACAACAACAACAGTTAACAAAAACTATGAAATTAGTTCAAATGGTAGTCTGATCAGAAACATAGAAGTCCAAAAGCTGAGATTCTTCAAGAGGATACAGAAAGAGCAAAAAAAGACCAAACTGTTGGAGAAATTAATGACATGCAATGATGGGAGGGAGGTGATTAGTGCATCTCAAAAACCTGGACTTGGAGATTCAGGAGTATAAACTTAGTTCATGATTGCTTCAGACGCAGGGTTTTGTCAGCAATGAAAGTTTTAAGCTTTATTTAAGTGTGCAGATAGCATCACATCCTGTTTTACATTTGGAAAACTGACTCGGCTTGAAAAATACATTGTTAGCACTTTTTTTTTTCTGTCTGGAAAAAATATTATTTTTCCTTCTTTAATCACTTCCATTTTCATGTTATTGAGAAAGCACCATGATGTTGGTTGTTCCTAAACCTTCACCAGCTTTCAAAGGCTGTAGACTTTCAGGGAGAGCCAATAAACACAAGTATTTGGGTAAACTTTGGTTTCTACAAATTGACTTGAGTAAGTAAGTAAGTAAGTAAATGTTTATCTTTTGGTTCCAGAAGCAAACGATAAACACAGTAACTGGACTTGTTAAAGTATTTTCCAGTATAGGCCATCCCACAGGAAGTTAAGTTTATATATATATCTATGTATGCATTTATATTGAAAAATAAAACAGGAAAAAAAGAAAAGTCGTGTACATCGCCCGGATTGGCGTTACCAGGGCCCCACCCTGGAGCCAGGCCTGGGGTTGGGGCTCAGAGGCAAGCGCCTGGTGGCCGGGTCTTTGCCCGCGGGACCTGGCAGGGCTCAGCCCGAATGAGCAACATGGGCACCTCTTCAAGTGGGCTCACCAGCTGCAGGAAGGGCCATAAGGGGCTGGTGCAGTGTGATTTGGGTGGCAGTCGAGGCCCCAACGACCCAATCCCAGGAAAACAACTCTGGCTATGGGGACATGGAATGTCACCCTGCTGGCGGAGAAGGAGCCTGGGCTTGTGCGGGAGGTGGAGCGGTACACACAGTCTGGACTCTGGAACCAAACTCCTTGAGAGAGGCTGGACTCTCTACTACTCTGGAGCTGCCCGCAGTGAGATGCCGCGTGCTGGTGTGGGCTTCGTTATAGCTCCCCAGCTCAGCCTCTGTGTGTAAAAGTTCTCTCCGTGGAATGAGAGGGTCGCATTCCTCCGCCTTCAGGTTGGGGGGAGGTCTCTCACTGTTGTCTCGGCTTACGGGCCGAACAGCAGTGTAGAGTACCTGGCCTTCTTGGAGTCCCTGGAAGGAGTACTGAAAGGTGCGCCGACCGGGGACTCCATAGTTCTGTTGGGAGACTTCAATGCCCATGTGGGAAATGACAGTGTGACCTGGAGGGGTGTGATTGGGAGTAATGGCCTCCCCGATCTGAACCCGAATGGTGTTTTGTTGTTGGATTTCTGTGCTAGCCACAGTTTGTCCATAACGAACACCATGTTCAAGCATAAGGGTGTCCATCAGTGCACATGGCACCAGGACACTCTAGGCCGGAGGTCAATGATCGACTTTGTGGTTGTGTCATCTGACCTCCGGCCATATGTCTT
>JBAMYA010000002.1:12762583-12777646 GCA_037176975.1 Arrhamphus sclerolepis
CACACTGGATCTGCTATTCCTCAACTAGAAATTGGCTTTTATCATCTTTTATCACCATTAACTCCCACTTATCCAGTTTCGGGTCGCAGGGTCAACAGCTCAAGCAGGGTTGCCAAGACACCCCAATCCCCAGCCACCTCCTCCAGCTCTTCCAGGGCAATACTGTGGCATTCGCAGACCAGCCAAAAGACATCATCTCTCTCATGTCCTGGGACTGTCCCAAGGCCTCAGACATGCCTGGAATACCTCTTGAGGTTGGCAGCATCCAGTATTCTCACCAGATGCCTGTACCACCTCTATTGGCTCCTTTCGATATGAAGGAGCAGCAGCCCAACACTTTTTCTCCCCCGGATGACTAAACTTCTAACCTTATCTCTGAGGGAGAGTCCAGTAACCACACAGAGGAAACTCATTTCAGCCACTTGTACCCGTGATCTCATTCTTTCGGTCATTACGCACAATTCATGACCATAGGTGAGGGTGGGAATGAAGATTGATTGGTAAATGACTGCAGATGCCACCCCCCTGTCAATCTCCCTCTCCATTCTTCCCTCACTTGTGAACCAGACCCCAAGATACCTAAACCCCTCCACTTGAGGCAGAACCTAATTCCCAACCCGGAGAGGGCATTCTACCCTTTTCCAAAATAGGACCGTGGTTTTGGATTTGGTGGTGCTGATTCCTGTCGGTATCTGGCTGCTGCCTCTGGAGCCCCTATTGGCCTACAGCTGAACAGTGGTTCAGCTGGCATACATGACCTCTGGCATGGTGACATCAAAAGGATGTGCTTGAGCTCACCACTCACAATTATGCATCAACAACAGCAGAGCCAGTGGTTACCTTGTGACAGCTTGATTACTTACCGTTAGATATTCCACACGTTGTACTCAGAACCACGCCCTATTTCCTTTTGGAGCATCCATCCTCCGATATGTGGCAGCCCAACTGGTTTGTTTTACATCGTTTGTGCAGGTTTTGTGTTCAAGAGTAAACATATAAGTAAACTCTTACATGTTGGTAGAGAGACCTGGGTGGTACCCCAAAAACCTTGACTGCACATAACCGTCACAACCTGTCAGTCAAATATGTCAACTGATGTCCGGGCATGTGATTGATTGGCTTTATTGCTTAATATAAATTTATCTGATGTGGTACAAAACACACACACACGTGCGCACACACCCACACACACACAATGCACAGAGGAATCTTTTAAGTGAAACTAACAGCAATGAGAGCAGAGGAAACTGGCAGACATCCAGGACACAAAGGTAGTAAGGTTATGATTTATTTTCTGTGGTATCACAGAATAAAACTCAGCTCTGGATTGGCAAAAAAAAGGGGTACACCCTGGACAAGTCAGCAGGAAGCACATCACAGGAATACATGAGAAACCAATTAGTTTAATAATCTCATTTTTTGTTTTTTTGCTTATCTTTTGTGAAGAAGCTAGCATTATACTGTATAAGCAATAGCTTTATTCATCCAGTTGTGGGTAACAAGGACACCACCATTTGAATTTTGATAAAAACCCACCAAGACCAGGCATGAGGACGGCAAAAGTGAGGACTGCTCCTATTTTTGATTCAAGGAAAAAAGGAAGGAAAACGCAGCTGTGACCCGCCTTTTGAGAAGTGATGGTGGGCCTGGGTCAAAGAACACCTCAGCAGCATTTGAGAAAAGCATGCAAGAGGAACTATCATATTTGTTTTGTTTCTGTGTGACATAATTATGGTTAATAACACGTAACTTAATTTATAAACTCCCGTATGTAATGTCATAGTGTTTTGTGATGTTGTCCTTTGATGTTATCATGTCCTGTGATGTAATCATATTATGTGATGTCATCATATCATGTGATGTCATCATGTCCAGGGATGTCATCAAGTCCTTTGATGTCATAATTTCCAGTAATGATGTGTGGTGAGTTTCATGACTGGTGAGGCACTGACTCCCATCAGAATCAGATTTACAAATACACTCCCAGTCAAAAGTTTGGACAAACCCTCTCATTCAGTGGTTCCTCTTTATTTTTATTACTTTCTACATTGTAGATGCATACTGAAGACGTCAAAACTATGAAGCAAAATATATGGATTTATGTAGCAAAAAAAAAAAAAAAGTGAAAAACAACTTAAATATGCCAAGTGTGCAAACCAGTAATCAAAACAAAGGGTGGTTATTTTGAAGAATCTAAAATATAAAACATGTTTTGAGTTATTTCACACTTCTTTGTTTACTACATAATTCCATATGTGTTCATTCACAGTTTTAAACTACAATATAGACATGAAAACAATGAAATAAAGAAAACCATTAAATGAGAAGGTGTGTTCAAACATTTGACTGGTAGTGTATATGAACCCAACAGAGTAGATTTTTCAAAATTTGATCAGTATCAGTTAGTGTCTCATATCAGCATTCCTTACACATACAGACAGCAGCCCATGTGATGCACATTTCATTGAAAAAAAAAAAAAGAACATACCTTCATTGCCTAATGTTGTTTTTAATCACTTTATATTACCACGTTTTTGATTATATAAATGATGTCTGATGATGACTTTATGGTTACTTAGTGTTTATTTATTTATTAACTGATTACCTTTGAATAGATATTGAACATTGATATTGACTAGATGTTTGGTTGATTAATTGAATGATATGTACAGTCACTAAACTTTTTTTTCCGTCTAAAATGTCACCATTGAAAAGTGTCATACAGCCATGTGTTCAAACTGTTCTGCCCTACATTGATTTGGATTAGTTAGAATTATGTCAATAAACTTGAAAGCAATTACTTCAGCATATGGTTGTATATTATTATCATTTTTATTTTATTTTTACATATTTCTTATGGTCATTTCCCAGACTGGATGTTTTCATCTCGGTGGAGGTAGCCCTGTGCTTCATTGTTTACCAGAAGCAGGTCTCTAATTGGTGCAGAGTGATCATGTGATGGCCGTACTGACACTTTCAAAGTAAAATGTTGTTAACTAAAATCAAGCTAGTGCCAAATTACGGCAGTGATCACAGGACTTGTACAGGGTTATCAGAGTTTAGCTAAACACTAATCAGGTCTTTTTTTTTTCTAACAAAAGATTTTGTGGTTTCCAGACTGTGGAGAGAGATGAAACGATAACAGGGTTCACCTTACAGCCTAGTAGCACAGACCAACTGGGGTCTAAAGAAAAAAAGCGGCCACTGACCTCACTCTCTTGCACCGCTTGGGATTGGAAAGTCAAACTGAATTATGTTACACTTTTTGCGGGGAGTGGGCATGAAAAAGAAAAAGTAAAAAGAAAAAGTAATTTCTTCTGTTTTCTGTATATTTGTGCCACAAAATGAGCGGGATGAAGAAGAAAATTAAAAGGCAGCTTGAATTATTTATTATTCATTCTATTTACGAGTCAAATTATGCAGCTATGACCTTGAAATGAAAAACCCTTTCTGCTAATGCATTCTAATTTTCAAATTTGACATTTCAGCTTCAATTTTGGTGCATATTTGCATGGCTTATTTTGAAAATTAGATCTTAAGCTCTTTTTTCGTTATCATTTTAATTAAGTTACAAAATGAGCAGTCTTGAAGAAGAAAATGATGTTTGGATTAATTATTAATCATTCTATTTATGAGTCAAGAAAATGCAGCTATATTCTGAATATTAAAATGCATTTTTGTAAATGCTTTTTAATTTGAATTATGGTACAGAATTGCTTCCATAGTTCTGGCTTTGTTTTCTCGTCCCAGCATCACAGATGCGATGGAAAGTTATTTTACAAGTGAAATTAAAGTTAGATGATCAAGCATAATATATTCACTTTAACAAAGCTAAGAGATGAAGAGGATGCAAACCAATAAATTATAGGACCATATCCCATCGCTTACATTTAAACAGGATAAAAGATGTTCTCATTTTTATTCAGAAAAACAAATTTTTGACTGAGTCAGCACAGCATTTGTGAAGAAGGTCACTACCACAAACTAGATGCAAAGTTATTTATATAAAAAGAAATCTGGGGCTGTCTTGGGAAAATAGAAAACTGAAAACTTGTTTTATCAGACATCAGCACAAGGATGTGAGTTTTTAAGGGATTCCTACTGATTAATAAAGAAAAGTAAAAAGTACTAGAGACGTGACGGGTGTCACATTTACATGTTGATGAGTTTCATTGTTGATAGCAGATACCAGCAACAGAAGTGGGCTTTTGCATCCACTCTTCTTAAGTAAGGTAAACTTCCTATACTGTGAGTGAATTAATTACAGAGCTCTGTTGTTGTGAAAAAAAAACGAATGCAGTTCCTTTTCAGTCTCTAGCTGGATACCAAATCATCTGACTGGTGAAACCTACTGGTACAACCCCATGCTCCTTCTCAGGAGGCAAGACTGCCACCTCTATAGAAATAATTTCAGCTCTTGTTGATTTTTTTTCTTCCATCCTCTCTCTGATAGTCTTCACCAATGTGGTCAAATCCAGGCAATCCATTAAACTGTCACCAGTCCCAGCACAACTAAGAACTCTATAAAGTCTGTACTCTGTCTTTACTCTGCACCTGTGGATGAGAAATTTACTAGAGCCACCTGATGTGGTTTTTATTAGTCATTTACATTCTCTATGGATGGAGTGGGACCTGTTAAAACACAATGGGTTGCATCTGTCCAGGATTGAAAAGGGAAATTAATTTGGGATTTTACTGCTTTCATTCTGCTTAGCTACAACCAGTGGTTTCCCCAGCAAGAGCCAACCCATCATGCTGGTTCTGTATTTCACCACTCTGTCCCAGACAGTGTGGGTTGGATTTAGTTTACCCATGAGTGTATAACATAATGGTCCAATTCACATAAAAAAAACAGTCTAACTGCTGTTAAACTCTCTTCTTTTATCCCTCCAATCACCTTATTCCTCCTTAAATGGTACTGCTGATTCTTCATCTCATGTAGTATAAACGTTTGCTTTGATTTGTTCTGTTAAAATATATACTTTTTTCAGGACTTTAAATCAGGCCCCACTCAATGGAAACATTCTTGACCTTAACTTTTGAAAGTGAGCGGTGTTAGTGCTGGAATAACCACTGATGTAGTAAATAAAGAATATCTGGGCACAGTGGGGTGTGGTTTCACTCAGCTGCAGGGAAGATGTGACTTGGTGACTCGGGAAACAGCACAGTTGAGGGTCAGATTGTCACACCTTTGCCACTTGCAGATCAAGGTCCATTGCTGTCTCCAGGGGTCGCCAGGACCGCTGCTGCCAATTCTGAAAGTAATCTGGAATAAAAACCCCTGAAACCTGAGTTCCCTTGGGCCAGCCAATGACAGAGGTTGCAGTGATATACTGTGAACAATCCAACTGCATCCATCTCATGGAGTTACTGCTAGACATGGAGTTACTGCTGGTCAGACACCCATGTTCTGGGACCCTCTGGCTGTTTAGTAACTCCCACCATTACGCTCCAGCATATGACCCCAGAGGACGACACGCCTAGCTTCCTGGATGTATTCGAAACAACAGTGAAGGTCTGCCAGTAGCCGGAGGAGGAATGGGCCCTTGACTCTGGAGAACACTGCCATGGAGACAGAGATGCTGGAGAAGATCATGCTGGATAAGTTTGTGGCAGATCCTCTGACTGGGACATTGGAGTGAGTGCCCTGCCATCAGCCAGCGATCACCTTTTTCAGAGGACTACTTGGGTGTCCATGTCACATCTCCCCTGCAGCTGAGCGAAACCACACCCCAAAACCATTACTGCATATTAGCTGCTGTACACAACTTACTTTTCCCCACAGTGTTATAAAACCTTATTGAATACAGCAATGATGAGAGAACGTCAAAAGATGAGTTTAAGGAAAATTGTTTTCAGGAAAATACATCTTCTGGAGGAGGCTGGAGAAGACACTTTTTCATGAAGATGGTTGAGTGGTTCATCATTTGATCTCTCAGTTCAGTGAAAGGATGTAAAGCTGCTGATGGAGGTTTGTTTACTCAGAAATTCTTCGTATGTTTATACCTGTAATTTAGTTCGGGTTTAGACAATAGGGGAACGATGAAAGATAAATTATAATTTTTCTTTCTGTGTATGTTTATTCATGTTCTCTCTCTGGTCTGAGTCTCATACCTCTCTCTAGAGCTTCCTCTCTTTTTCTTGTCTCTCTCTCCATCTGTTGGTTGCAATCCATCTTACTCTATTTCTTTTTCTCTCTTGGTTATCATTACTTAATTCTTGTTTTCCATTCCTATTTCCTCCATCTGTCTCACTGTTGCTGTGCTCTCTCTTTGCATTTGTCTCCTGTAATCCATTTTTTGTATCAGCCTTTCTTCTCTTTCTCATTCGATCAATACTTTCATCCCTCATTCAGTCACTTTGCACACCTGAATGGGATCCGTCACAATATGGCATCAGTGGAGGTAATATGATGCTTTTTTCTAGATGAATGGTGATATTATCATTAAATTACATATATTTGGTCAAGACTTTTCTCTACCTACTGGACTACAGCTGATCATTATCAATCAATCATTCTTATTACTGTGTAATTGTTAAATTTCTCTCTGTAATTATCAAGTGTCTTTTACATTTTCCTGCTGAGGAGTGTGATTACCGTATACTGCAATGCAACAGACTGATGTCTTCTCTACTGCTCTCCATCCCATCTTCTTTCACATGCTTCACCTGCGTCCATCATGTCTCCTGTTCTGGCTGCATACATAAATTTGTCCAAAAGCTTTAACCTGCCATTGGTTCATGGGAAAAACAAAAAGCAAAACAACAAAATAAAAGACAAAAAACAGCTGCTTTGGACCAATGTTTGGAAATGTATGTGTAGTTCTTGTGCACGTGTGCATCTATAATACATATCACACATGCGTGTATACTTATGTGTGTCAGTGTACGAGGCTAGGCGGGCTGTGAAATAGGGATTGATGTGTCCATTTGGAGACAGGTGTTTAGATGTGACTGAAGGCTGTGGCAGCATCACTCTGCCTCGGTCTGCTGCCTCTGTCGGGGCGGCTCTGCCACTAGCCTTGATTACTTGTTGTTATTGGAGTGTGAAATCTGAATATGCTTTTTCATCACTCAAAGTTTGGCTTCAGTTAGTGCAACGGGGTGCTGCAGCAGTAAGGTGCTTCATTTTATGTTGTGTAGCTGCTCTGAATTTCTGTTTCTGTTTTCGTACTTTCAAGGAGTTTGAACTATTCGCATTTTTTTCTTTTCTTTTTTTCTTTTTTTTCAAGATGGGACAGAACAAGCAAAAAGCATTTTGGTGATTTTTGCCCCCTTTTTTTGATCCATAACATGTATTCTGTCAGCAAAGAAAGTCCTAAATTGAGACATTTTAATACATTTAATCCATTGTGCATAAATTAAGTAAAATAGATATCATATATATTTAATTAGGTAATTCCTCACATATTTAAACACAATTTATACATCTTGCTTAATTATTGACCTCTCTTCAGCCAGAGAACGCCCCCTGAGATTTGAAACCCTCTTTTTCCAGAGTTCAGTCTGTTTTCCTTTTATCTTATTAAAGTGGAAAAAAAACAAAAACAAAAAAGCCTTTTGTCTCAAAGTAAGAAACAAACTTTGATGGTTGAAAGTTAAAAATGTAACTTTTATGTATGCATATATATTCTAAAAAAAACTAATGGCTAAACTAAAAAAATGCCAGAAATTAGACAATCGGCATCTTAAAAACATCCCACTCCAAAATAAAGATTGTTCTTATTTTCTAAATCAAAAATATCTACTGCAGCTGTGCAAATACATGAGTTTCATACATATATAGCAGGTTTCACACACATATCTTATTCATAGATTATCAATATGCCTGATTCCCAGACATGCGCTATGAATGTTTTTCTTTACTGATTCATGAAATGATAAAAAGTGAAAAATAATAATAATTCTGAGCTTTTCTTTATCCAGTGCTCAGATTTATCATGGAAATTTCTTAATGATATAACGGATCACTTTTGATCCAAGACCCACATGGTCCACGGATCAGTGTCAGCGTACCTACTTATAGTCTGAAATACAGTTTGACGTTTAGTCAAATCGAGACCAGTTCCAGTGATATTCCAACAATATTGAAAACAGTGATAACTGATTTCAAAATTTCTATTTGACACGCAAATCACTCCATAATCATGATAAAATTCTTAGAAATATTACAACATGTAGTACTTTACCATAACAGATGTATTTCTGAAATAGTCAAACTGTAGTGAAGTCAGTTAAATTCCTAAATGATTACTTCATTTATTAAGAGAAATTAAGCTTCAAACCAATCTGGTATATATTTGGAAAAAAGTAATTTCCGCTTAAACCCAGTAACTGGTCACCCTGCCACCCTTAGCAGCACTCATCAGTCATTATCAAATCACCATTTAAAAGCTTCATTTAAAAAAAAAAAAAATTAGTCAGGTTATCTTTGTTGAATCATAAATTTGTTTGATCTGAAATATGTAAGTGTGAAACAAAAAAAAAAAAAACTTTTCACAGCTCTGTACGTGTGACAATATGTTTACAACATAGCAGCTTATTTCAGACGTGCATGCAAGCAGCTACCTGGAACAGAGCTTTTCTGTTCTCCTGAAACAACCAAACAGTCTCATGAGCTCGTCACTGATACTAAATGAAAGAGGTTTTATCAGAAATGCTCTTAATTCCAAGGATGAAGCTTAATAACTTCAAAGCAGAACCTCATAATAATCAAAATTTAATATCCAACATTTCATAGAAACCCTTTACTCAATACGTTTTATGTTCTAAAGTTTTAACAAGGTCAACATCACTAACCAGCAGATCAACTACCTCCATATATAGAGTATAAAGTTTAATTCTTAAATTAAATACAAAACACTTAAGATTGTACACATCTGAAAAAGTTGATTATCTTTTTATACAATTTCTAGTTTTACAAAATGTATTTTCTATACTACAAATGTATTTTCTATACTACAAATAGAACAAAAGGTTTCACAAGTCACAAGGTGTGTTTTGATATGTCCTTTACTATCTAAGACATGATTTGATCCAGATTTGAAAAATTTAAGTATTGTGGTTTTTAACTAGGACCTGGTCACAAATTGAGTAATTTTTATATCACAGATCACAAACTGTATTTTATGTATTTGCCATCATTAAGTGTGTATTTAATCCAAGTTGGAGAAATCTACGTATTGTGGTTTTTGAACTGGGCCCTGTCTGAAATGGAATGGTTGTGGTCAATCAGAAACTCGCTTCATTGTCAAAATCTGTCATGCTACATTTCAAATTGAAAAACCTGTGACGACGTCTCTGACTCACTCAAAAGAGAAAAAAAAAGGTAAGTCACCATCGTTCTAATCAGAGGTTTTATAGTCAGATAGAGCTCTTAGAATCCAATATTCCACTGCAGGAAAAGATCCATAAAGAAGTTTAATTGTCTTAAATGTTGAAAATATAGTTTCAATTATTCAGAACAGAAAATTGCAAGAAATGTTGTCGCTCAGGATGTGTTCCATGATACAGCGTGAATGGGGCTCAGATTGATCTAACCCTGGGGGCGTATGTATGGGGGCTCATCAGCTTCTCTGTTAAATAGGATGATGAGGGGAATTATTACAACATGAGAAGGCTGTACAATATGTCGAGCATAGCCGTGGCCACAAATTTGTCATTAAACACCCAGGTGATGCCCAGAGGGCAAAAGCCAGCAATAACTTTTCACTCTGGCATTGAAGCTTTTCTGTGCTTTGGAATAATTTCATTTCTCGCATCTTTTATTTGCTGTGGTTTAAAGGAAGACGCGGCCAGGCATTATAATTACAATATATATTTGTTTTATTTCATGATTTTAAATATTGGTCATTTTGAATATTGTTTTCATTTAAAACAATAAGAAGGATATTCAGTGCTTCTAAATTGTTTTCTCAAGCAATAAATGGAGAGCAAAGCTATATTTCTCTCTTTTTATATAATTAAAATACACATATATATATATATATATATATATATATATATATATACACACATGTATATGTATGTATCTGTGATTTGATCCCATCCGTGAGTCAGGTGGATGAATGGCTGCATCATGCTGATTTTGAATCATCATCTAATTTTAATCTCTGTTACCTCCAGAGCAGCTTTGCTGCCAGTTCGATTCCAAAAGCCTGTAATTATTCTGAATGACAAAGACTGAGAATGACAAGAAGAGGCTCCTCCTGAAAATGAGCAGAATTGAAGTGTTTTTTTTGTTTTTTTTTTTTTTCTTTTGCATGTTTAATTTCTTGAGGCTTGCTGATGCACTGGATTCATGGCTCATGAAGGTGCACAGCTCTCACTGCCTCGCTGCCTGGCAGACGCACACGTTGTTTTGAAAATAAAATAAAATTAAATCCATGTATTTCTGTGTCAGGATTGAATTCGAAATATTAAAGTGGTGAACACTATGAAAAACATGGACAAAGATTAGAGCTGAACGTCTCTGTTTGAATGATACTATGCTGCTGTGTAACATTGCAAATGATTTGATGTCAGTCACATGACGTATAAGCTCTTACTCAGTTGTAGAAGAGAGAAGTGCAGTAAAGTCCAACACACTCCAGTTACCAGCAGAACACAGTTTACTTACCACCTGCGGCTCAGACTCACAAGCTACTTGGATCAGCACAGACTTTCGGCTTTAGTCTTTCCACGGATCATACTGAACCCAGTTCGTGAAGCAGTCCTTTGAGAAGAAGCCTCAGAAAAACAAACTGCATCCACTCAACCATAATGGGTCAATGTTGTTATGCAACCAAAAATATATGAAAGATTTATTTGGAGACATCCTGGAACTAAGAAAAACAAAACAAATATAATATTTTGTAGTATAATTTTCTGGCAAATCCACCACCATGGAAAACATAGTCCTCTATGACATCATAGAAAGCTGATGATGGAAAAAACAAACAAACCAAAAACAAACATACTCCATGAGGAGCATTCTTAGCATCCTGGAGGATTTTTGTGTGCAGGAACAGTCACGTCAAATTGTTTCACTGAAAGCTTTTCAAAAATGGATTAGATGAACCTGCAAGTAACCCAGTCATATTTTTGAAAGTGTTTTTCAGTTTTTTTCAAAAAAAAAAAAAAAAGAAATAATGGAATGTTTTTTTTTCTTTTTTAATTGTTTCTAAGCTTGTTACTCATCTTTCTTCTTCTGTCAGATGGCATTTGCTGCACCACTCCTTAAGCATGTAAGATGGTTTCCTCTAAATGACCTCACGCTGTAAGCTGACAGTCAGACAGTTGAGCGTTTAAATAGCTGCTGGAGTGTGTTATAAAAAGACAGAGAGCACCTGGTAAAAGTCTATTAATCTGCAGGTGCTTGCAGGAGACATTCGTTATCAGAGCTTGGGAATTAAACATGAGCATGAATTCTTCAGAGGCACAATATAAAAGAGTTGGATAATTTTAGAAGGGATCACTCCACCTGTAATTTTAGCTTCCCTCAAAGGCCTCTCTGTCTCTGCCGTTTAGAGCTAATCCCTTCTGGAATTTGGAAGCTGTGTTCTCTAGTATGTATTCACAAAGTGGATTAAAGAGACTCAATAGTTCTGGTTTTGTTTTTCATGTGATTAAGTGAAACCTGTGAGAGCGATTAGATTTCCCAGCAAAGAGAGGGATTGGGAAAAGCAAACAATGACAAAAACAACAGCAACAACAACAACAACAACAAAGTAAACACTTGCAGTAATTGAAAAGAAAAACTTCAGAATACCAGATACTACGATGTGAAAGCTGATGATGAAATGGGTTATAAAATAAATGTCTTTTAATTACATCACATTAAATGTGGCAATCATTCAGTGCCCGCATCAGTATGTCAGTGTGTCAGGGAATCCTGCAGGTGTTTAATTATGAAAATTAGCAACAAAAAAAAAAAAAAAAAAGAAAAAAAAAGAAAAAACATCAACAGGTTTGTTGTAGGAGTAGAATTTAACCATGCTGTTGCCAGCGCTCTGTCGTATTTGTCTCGCTGCATTTAAGAGTGATTGATTGATCTGACCATGGCGGTGACTGCTCTACGCCCATTAACCTTTAACCTTATTGGTGACTGGTCCCGTCTGCTGCCAAGACGATGGCATGCTGGGAAGCGACGCAGTTGTAATTTACTGTCCCTTTATTACAGCTCTGTCAGGAAGGACAAGTGGGGAGATGAACATGTGGGACAAAGAGAAGGCAAGAAAAAAAAAAAACTGCATATGTAAAAAGAGGGATCAAACAGAAAGGAGGCCATATGAAAGAAAAACAACGACTGGTAAAAAGTAATAAAAAATGAAAAATTGTCTCCGTGTTTGTTTTATCTGGGGTGGCAGGTGTGTCCAGTCTACAACCTTGCAGTGATTTGCTGGCGGGTCCTCGCTGGTTGTGTTGCTCACCATTAGATAAGTCAGCAATGAAGCCAGACAGGAACAACACAGACCACCAAAGGAAGCCGCTGGCCAGATAGCCAGACCTGAATGTTGTCTCCATCCCTCCTCCCTCAGCTACCCATTGTCTCACCATATAAATTTCCTCCTTCATCCACGTCCTGCTGGCTGTGTTTGTTTAGGGACTGTCGATGAAGGAAAATAAATTGTGCTGATTCTCACCGGGTGGTCAAGACACTGGAAGCCCCGCGTTTGTCTTATCACATAAAATGCTTCTAGCAGGGAAGTTTAAAGCTGAATGTGGAATGTCAGAGCTAAAGGATCGCGTCTGACATTTGCTAGTGTTACATCATCATCATGCATCATAATCGAGGCTATGAAGACTCACTGGATGGGTTTCTTTTGCTTGAGGAGCATCAGGTTAAAGAGGCAGATCTAATCAGCAAAAGTAATTAGCAGCAGCAGTTCTTTTTTCTTTTTTTTTTCCAACTAGATGACAAAAACAAGCAAACAATGCACTCTATATCACGTACAAGTTGCTCCATATTTCTTATATATATCGATTTCACTTTGTGTTGCAAATTGTGCAATACTCACTTAGCTGCCAGATTTGGGAGGTTTTACAAATATATGTATGTAAGGGATTTCTATAAAAGGTGAATGTATGACAGTTTTAGGTTTTCCACGTGCACAAAAGTGATTGTTGGCTCTGAAACAAGCTAATAAGTGTAAAACTTAAGTCCTGCCAAAATCAAAATTTAAGTCCAAACTTTTGTAGGGGTAGAAAACTATTGATCATCTCTGACCTGTCTGATTTTAAAAGAAGCAGAAAAGCATAGGGCAAGGGTTTGAAATCCTGCTGGTCCGAAGGTGTGTAGATGTGTGAGTGCAACTCAGTCTGAT
This sequence comes from Arrhamphus sclerolepis, assembly GCA_037176975.1. NCBI lineage: Eukaryota > Metazoa > Chordata > Actinopteri > Beloniformes > Hemiramphidae > Arrhamphus > Arrhamphus sclerolepis. Next base: position 12,775,888 of record JBAMYA010000002.1, read on the forward strand.
GATAGGTAATTTAATATTCTGGTCCACAAGGAGGTACCTAGCTGTTTCACAAGAACGTCTAAGAAAAAAAACAAAAAAAAAACAAAACTAAACAAGCCAAAACAAAAAAAAAAGACCTTTTGCACTTTTAAACATATCTGCCAAATTGTCCTTATATTTTGCATTTTTTGCAAACTGCCATGTATGCTGAAAAAATGTAAAACTTTATGTTATCAAAGGTTTAAAAACATTACTTGTCTACATTTTACTTTACAGTTTGCAGCATGTCTATATTTTGCATGATATCTGACAGTCACACAACTGAATTTACACAAAACGCTTATAAGATGTAGGAGTGCATGAACCATCAATCGTCCCTGCATTGAACTGAATTTGAATCCCACCTTTCCCAGTATTGTTCAAGCAAGGACTTTTCACTTTGCCATTAATCACAGTTGAACAGGGTCAAGAAGAAAAAAAAACCACAAAGAAACACGGTTCCGCATGATTATTATAAATAGTTATGGGCTGACATCATGTCGCCTGAACATAGGCCTATACAAAGAACTCATGAAAATAAATAAATATTACCATCTGAGAAATGTTGTGCTTTTATTGTGAAATTACTCCATTTTGGACACATGGACAAACAAACCTTTAACCCACTTTCTTTTAAGACTGGATTGTTATATGTGAGTGCATCTGCAGATGGTTTTTGGGAAAATGGGTTTTGCTTTAGTGTCCTTGCTTCCTCTTCTTCCCCTCCTTCTCCCTCTTTCTCTTGTCCTTCTATCCCGGACTCTCTCTCTTCTTATTATTCTCATTCTGCACTAGAGGGCTCTCAGTGAACCCTGAATGCATTATGCTGTCTGCTCCATTGTTTGTGCTGTTTCTCTGTGCCTGTGCCCCACTCTCTCCCAATATTTGTTTTCATTAATCAGAACGGAGGCCTGCTGCGGCTGTCTTGGTGGCTTTTTCTTTTTTTTTTTTTTTTTTTAGCTTGTCTTTTGTTCCGGTGTACAGCTTTTGTCTTTAGGCATTGGCTTTACAAGTTTTGTTTGCATGCCACTGTGTTTGTGTTGGCTGGTGTGTCCCCAAGTGTTTGAACACATGAGCATATATGGCGACATGCAGGCACACAGACAAAGACGGAGGTGGAGAGCTTCTCTTTTCATGTTTTCCTTTCATCTGGGCCGATTACAGCTGTTCTGAGAGAATCACTGGGCACAGAATGGACACATTTTCTGGTACAATAGTGCAAAAAACACCCTTACACTAACAGGGGAAGTGACTTTTTTTTTTTCCTAAACAGTGTTGGTTACATTTAAAGCTGAATTATGCTTACAGTGTATCTCCCTTTTAATATGGCTATTATTAAAATGATGCTATACTTTTGAAAACTTCAGCTTTTCTTTAGAGTTTCAGGGAAATGAAAACACTTTGTGATCATTTATCTGTGTACTGGGATGGCAACAGGCCTACAGCTTAACAGAAACAAACAAACAAAGAAAAAGTTATTATTTTTATGTGATTTATAATAAATGATATTTTTGTAACCTGACTCATGGGCACCCTGCCTCTTTCCTCATAGCATCAGATTTAGTCTCCAGCTGCCTCCTCAATCCTGGAAAGGATGAAGAGGTTACAAGAATATACAAAAAAGAGTAATCTAAAACATTTTTTATTAGGAAAAACTTTTGATGTGCACTTATTACATTTTCTTAAGACGCCTAAGAGGGATAGAGAAATGCGCAACAGCGTAAAATACCTTTAATAAAAG
>JBAMYA010000002.1:12777746-12797591 GCA_037176975.1 Arrhamphus sclerolepis
AGATCCGGATCCAGACTACATGAGATCCTTGAATTTCGAAGATGTGTTATTATTATTATTATTATTATTATTATTATTATTATTATTATTATTATTATTATTATTAGCTGTAATTTCATATGTAATGTTATTTTGATAACAAATGTATTCACATATACCTTGCAGATGTTGAGACGTCATTTCCAAGTATCTCAAAATATCAGGCCTAATTAGGAATGGTTTATATTAACACACACAACAGATCAATACTGTAGCAATTTAAAACACACCTTACCAATATGAATATTTAACTTTGATCAATAAGCACGGGCTGATTTTATTTCATATAGTTTGCTGTTGTAATCCAGTTTTACAGGTCATTGCAGAGACTTTGCAGCACCCTTGAGTGTTCTGGTAACCGTCTTCTTCCTAATCGTCCTTAGCCTTATTAAACAACACACTTCACACACAGAAAGTCATGAGATGGCCTTAGACAATTCTAGAAACAGAGATTAGAGGAGGTGTATCATGCCACAGGGATACATAAAAACCAAGAAAAAAAAATAAAGAAAAGAAAATCTCGGCAATGTGTTCAAACCAGATGGTTTTAGCAGCACATCCTCTGTGGAGGTGGATACTTTTATTTATTTACTTACATGCTCGCATGCTGTGAAGTACTGTGATGCCACTGTACCCTGCAAATCTGACAGGCTGTCTGAAGGTAAAATTCCATAAGTGGGGGTCTGGGGTAGTTCTAGGGGTCCTTGATGATCCCTGTTACCAGGAATAGATTTTCAGATTTAGAGACATGCACATCAGTTTAACTGTTGATTCTAAATTTCACTTAGGTATGAGAGCCAGTGTGCTTGGCCCTGCAATGGATTGGTGACCTGTTTGGGTGTACCCCTGCTTTTTGCCCAAAGAGAGCTAGGAGAGACTTCAGTAGATCCTGCACAGGAATATGAGGCATAGATGATGGATGGATGGATTTTCAGAATTGCATATGGGACCAAAACAGGACTGTGCATCTGTCCTGATTGGATATGCTGTAGCCAGGAGATGATGTTGTTCAGATACTGAGTTTGATCCAACTTTTCTGATTTATCTCCACCATCAGAGTGTATGTAAATATCAAACACAAACATAGGTCCATCTCAGTCCCTTCAATGTTGATCTTCTCATTCCAGTTTGTTTTTCTTCTTGTTTCTTGTTTCTTTCTTCTTGTTTGTTGCTGTCTTCTTCTTTTATTTATCAGTAGTTGTCAAACAGTGAATCTGTTTCCCTACTACCAGGTGTCATGTAGTGCTAGTTTGCTGAAGTCAGCGGATCCAACTGGATCGGCCTCTGAAATGGAAACACAATGGCTTAAAGGTCGGCCTTCTTACAATTCCAGCCTTCCAGGGTTCATCCAGGACACCCAATAATGGCAACCTGCCATGAGTGTCATACTTCCAGATCTACATGGCCTTAAACAAAGTGACAAGTCTCAAGTAAAGAATTTCAACAACACTATGTTTACAGAGTACAATAGATTATTTTTGCTGTTTGTTCTGACCTTCCATGTTTTCTGCACACATAAACTCACACTTTAAACCAGCACATAGACTCATCTTTTTTTTCTTTTTTGGTTTGTTTGTTTTGTTCTCTCTCTCTTTTAAGCACACATTTTCTTACATTCGGTTGATTATCTACCTTTAACAGGTGTTTACTTTAAGTACAATTAAATTTATACACGCATGTTGTCCATATTTATGCACCAAACACAGAAATAGTCAAGGTAAATTCCATTTGTTTACAGTTGCACAGATGCATGTACCTCCAATTACATAAGAAAATAAGTCAGCTGATGTTGCTGAAATTATTGGATGGACAGCAGTCATTTCAGTGGGTTGCCTGCCAAGGCAGTGGGTTTGCAAGTCTTGGCTCGCCAATGGCCAGCTGAGTCAATAGCTGTGGGTTATTGAGACCAACACACGAGTGGATGGTGTTTGTGGTGAAAAATCAGCTGTAACTGTATGAGACTGAACAAAAGAAAAAGACATAAGAATGACTTAGATCTCATGAATTTGTTAATTTCTGTGCTTACAAAGAAATAAGGTCACCTGGCAGTAGAGCTGTGTATGAAAGTGTAACAAAGGCTGTTGTTTTAAACGTCAAATTTAAATGAGTCGGCTAGTTTGGACAGCTTTCCTGCCAGATGACCAACATTTTGGCGTCATACAATTTGCTGACATTGGAGCTGTTTTTCTGCAGGTTCCTGGACTGACTTTAAACTGCTGCATCTCTTCTCTGAATCCCACCATGTGTTTGATCTTTTGAGCATCTGGTTGGTACCTGTCGTGGCTCCTGCTCTCTTCATCCTCACTGGTGGGGAATCCCCACAACCTCCACTGTCTGTCTGAAGCTCCACAACTAGCTGAAGCTAAAGTCTGGCTCGCTCCAGCCAAGTTTGGATTATTGAACACTGAATCTCAAGACTGGGGTTGTCTGTCCGAGCAACCCTAACCCCCCCACCCCCTTCCACCAACACATCTAGATCCACCAACACACGCACACACAGGCCATTGCAACAACCCAACTCTTAAGCATCAAAGCATCATAAAGTTTGTAGACACTATGGCACTTTGCGGAATATTTACTCACCCGGTAGTTCTGAGTTCATTACATGTGGAAACAGAATGCAGTTTATTGCTGCTATTGTGTGATTTTTGATGCTATTGGATATGCTACTCTATGTGCCTTTAATTGCTCTCCGGGATGAATAGTGTTCTTGACTTGACTTGACTTGATACTTTTACAAGTGATTACAAAATAGGTTTGGGGGGCATTAACAGAGAGGCATTATGTCTGATACTGTGACACTTTAACTTCCTTGAAAAGCATCCGATGTCTTAGTGATGTGAGTAGCATCAACAATAAAGGAAATCCAAGTGAAGTCAGCTTTGCCAAGCGCTGCTTCTTTCATACCTTCACATAAAAAGGAACAAAGTACACTGTCCCCTTTTAATAATAGTAACAACAACAATAATAATAATATTGGTATCTTGGTATTTACGTTTTACCCTCCTGCTGCTATTTATTTTAAATATCTTAAATGTATTTTAACAGTGACTTCTGAAATGTTAAAGGCCCTCTTTAATTTTTTTTTTTTTTATTGTCTATTCTTGGTTAGTCTGTGGTTTTAAGATTATTTCCTTGCAAATTTTGAGAAACCAAGAACTGAAGTAATTTACTTTTTTTTTTAAAAAAAAAAGACCACTGAAGCAAACTAATTATACCAAAATCAAGGGAAGGGGCCTGTAGTGGGGGATAATATTTACCTGCTGGAAATTTAAATGACCTTTTTATTTGTCATTTTTGAGGACAAGAGTCTGTCTTGGCAGGAGTCTAGTTAGAGTCCCTGCAGTTGGTGCTGCATCTTTCACACTTGTCTCTTAAGTGGCACTAAGCCTCAGCAACAGGGGAGGGTTTTTACCAAGGCCCACAAACAGCCATTACCCTGAGTCTCTTAAGAGCTGTCTGTATGGTACACTGACAGATTAGTATCCCCTCTCTGCTACTGTGTCTCTGCCATCAGCAGGGAGAGCGTGATTTCATCCAACTTGATCAAACAAGGGCAGAAGAACAAACAGCTCTTCAGACAGCACACATTACAAGTAAACATGCGCCACAACAGAGAAGCGCTCTTGGGCGAGTGTGACTGGTTGTTCCTGGGTGTGTGCTTCCTGGTGATGATATTATCTGCTTTTTGTATGAAGAATTCACTCTGTTTTTTTATACCAACGCTGGAGTGCAGGGGTAGCTTAGGTCAGTTAGTGTCAGCACAGTTTCACCATGTGTTCCACAGTAACGTTCACATGCACGCAGAGCCTCCTCCCTGTCAGCACACAGGCCCTCTGAGGCTCTGCAGAGAAAACCTTTCATCAAAAACAATCCAAGAGAAAATATTGTGAGAAGAACAACAGGGGCAGGGTAAAATTGATTTTGATTTAAAAGTGACCAGAAATAATGGGGCTTGGGAACTGTCCCTGGATCTGAGTCGGTTTCTCATTCCAGAATATAATTGGTTCTATATCAAGGTTTTTGGGGTGTAAAAGTATTTTATTTCCATTTCATGAAAGCAAATACACACGGTAACATATTTGCACACAAACAACACAAATCGCGAAGTCCTCACCTGATCTTAAAAACACGGAAATATCAAAATCTTGGTGTATCAGTTCTCAAAGTCAAAGAAAACAGATAAAAGAATTTAATGAAAATAAATAATTTAAGAAGTGCTGCAGTGAAAGGACTAAAATCTAGACGGCTCACAAACAGTGAAGCATCAGATGAAGCATCAGATGAAAAATAATTTAATAATATGAGTTGTTGCAGTCCTTGGCCTCCATTTTGTTTATACAAAATCCACTTGTGCACACCATGGTGACTGGCTCCTCTTCCTGTGCTCCGCTGGTACCCTGTTGTTAATTTTCTTTTTTTTAATTCTTTCACCATTTGTTAAAAAAATAAACACTTTAAACTGCACTTTACCATTTGGGCATATTTAATGTTATGGTCTGAAATCCCGAGCCGAGTTGGTCATAACATAATTTGGGGGCTTGTCTGGGAAACTACTGTACTTGTGGAGACTGAACTGGAAGCTGGTGAAGCTAGGAAGAAACCTAAACCAGTAACCATTATTATGTTTTTTTCTGTTGGACCGTTAGTGAACGAGTGTCTCAGGTTTGTTCAGATGTCTACTTTGCAGGAGTTTGTTGTCCACAGATGCTTGTATGGTAATCAAGTATCATGTTCCTGTGTGTCATGACCTTTGTGTGAGAGTCATCCCATTTTTGTTGGATCACTTGTGGTTACTAGTCCAGTGACTGCAGTAACTGTGTGGTTTTGAGCCACACAAGTTCTGATCACTGTGTGTGTGTGTGCGCGCGTGCGCCTGTTTGAACTTTACTTTACATTGATTCTTGTGGATTTGTATCTTGTCTTCTGTGAAACTGCATCCTTTTGTGGGGAGCAAAATCCCTTTAGTGTATCTGGCTTTTCTCTTTGTGTATTTCATTTGTAATGTGTATATCTGAACATGTTGTCACTTGTTCAGCAAATTTTAGCGGCAGATTTTTGTGATTTTATGACTTCATTAAATGCACTTAACTAGTTGCAAAAAGTTTGAGTGCTGTGACAGTATCCTCAGGTTGCCAAGTTTTTCATTTATCATAACCTTGGATCATACATGTGGTTGTCAAAGCCAGGGGGCTTCTCTTCCTGCTGGGGTTACAGACACTGGTGGGACCTCAGTGCTCCCCTGCCGGGAAGCTTTTTTTTTGAGCTGCTGGTCTTTGTTCATCCTCAGTCCCAGATGACTTGTTCTCCCTCGACTGAATACATCCCAGCTCCAGAAGTGTACTAGTACAAGCAACAGTTTTTCTCTCAGCTGGGCATGACATAGATGGCTGTTAAAATAGCACTGGATGGTACTCTTCTTTATCATCACCATTTCCTCTTTTTCTGTTTTTTCACTTTCTTTCTTTTTTTTGTTTTCTTTTGTCCATACTTATTTTATTTCTCATGGTTGCATGTTTCATGGCACAGAAGTGTCATGGGGGGAGAAGATTTCAGTGCAAGGTCTTTGATCTTTGTTCACCCTTTCAGGTTTGAGTTTGTACTCAGAGATAACCTCACTTTGTTTCCATACAGCAAAGTGGATTGTATCCAATAATTCCTCAACTTTTCAGGACTGTCACAACTTACGAGTATATATGTAGTCCAGACATAGTGCTCAGCCTCTCATTGCATTTTGAGGCCAGTTCAAGATGTTCCTCTAAAGTTGTATTTCTATATTGCTCTGGGAGCAACAGTCATTTTCTGTACAAAAGTACTATTCTGTCAGTCTCCATCTTGTATCATCTAAGGAGGGATATCAGTTGAAGATATGATGTTCTGAGATCATGTTCTCATGTTCTAATAGTTTGGACTGAATGACAAAATGATTTCTTTGGTGATGTTTGATTTGTTCTGGTGTTAATTCAATGGTTGTGTCTGTTGCCGTATTTGAAGATGTGGCTGAGACACACATGGACCATGACAGCCTTGTTTCATCCTGATTTTCTACTGACAGTGCAGTAGCTCTGATCACATCATATGGCGTTTCATATGAGCGCTCTCTCATCAATTCTTCCATATCTAAAGACATTCTGGGCAAGCTGTCTGTATCCCTACAGGGGCAGTTCATGAGTGTGGAGATGTGCCAGCTCTGCTATATATCAGCATCCTGGTTTGGTAGTGGACAATACATGGGTAGGAGAGTTGTTGTCACTGTAGACTGAACTATGAGACAGAATATGAGTAATTCCTGCATTTTTCTGCTATTAGAGAGTGAAGAACTCCAACTGGATTGAATGCAAATGGCCATATGAACTTTTCCAGCTTGCCTTTGGTACAATGCAGCATCAGTATGGAGAACAAACAGCTGTGAAAAATCCAGGAAGAAGAACGTGAGGGTGGATCAGACAGTCAGTTGTTCCAGTGCTGACTGATGCACAGCAGTTCACTGAGCAGTTATGCTGGAGGGGACAGCTCTGTCTTTTGTTTGCCACTTTGTCTTTCTATTCTGCAGTTCATCAGCTTTTGTAGGTGAAAAACATTTGATGTACTGCCCATATTAACTGAATAGTCCACAGATCACTGTCATCTCATAACATTTCAAAGCTGTTTATGTTCCAGGGCTCTCACAGCAGCAGTATTGGCCGGGTCCATCTTGTTGCCCTCAAGTGGCATACTTAGCCCAAAATACACAGGGTATAAAACAATAAATACAGTTTAGCTAAATATTAGCCTGAATTGACCTATCACAAGCCCTGCCCCTGAAACGCAGACTGGCCAATCACAGCACAACACAGAACAGGGCTCCGACCAGAAGTCCGACACTTTCAGGAAAAATCCCTGTTGACTTCAATGGAAACGTAGCGTACTTTATTCATTATGAGCTGGTTTGGACGTTATTTTTTTATAATTATGTTTTAATGTTGTGCCTGGGGCACTTGCAACAATGACTCGCGTTGCCCTGAGAGGTTGAAAGGAAGTGTTGTTTTTTTTTTGTTTTTTTCCCCTTCCCAAAACCAAAATCAAACCCGGAAAGTGTAGACTGTAGATTAAACTGTGGACGGCCGCAAAGCAGTTAAACAACGCAGAAATCAACAAGCACCGCTTTGTCTCCAAGGTTAGTAAATATGTTTCATAACCTTATGTTATACTGCCAGCAGACACCAGCTACAGAACCCAAAATGGGAAAAAAAAAGAACTAAAACAAACTAAAACTAAAACTAGTTATGTTATGTTATATATGCCTACTACTTTTGCTTTTTAATAATTGTAAAAGTGCATAGACACCTACCCAGCTTTATAGGAACAGTATTGCTCCTTTATTTTTATGGTCGTCTGTCTCGATCACCAGGTGATGCGGTGGTTCACTCTCTCTCTCTGTGATCTATACGTTTTAGCTTCTATTTTTAACTGTATTTTATCAGCAGGTAATGTGTGGCAAATTACTACATGACCGTAATGTATTGATTCTAAGTATTGGACCAACTTTGTGTAAAGTCTGTATCGTCAAGCACATTCAAGTTATATATATATATACATACATACATACATACATACATACATATAAATAAATAAATGTGTTAATGTAGCCTTACTTATATTTGATTAAAATGTGGCTTCTTACCGTACATCAGAAGACATTTTTTTATCCAAAGGCATCTCTAATTCACTCAGTGGCAGTTCTCTGGTACCAGCATTTCTGGAATTCAAAATCCATCATGTGTATGTTCTTGTTCATGTAACTGTTGCTTTGTGTTAATGTTTGATGACAACACAGTTTGACGTTTGTTGAAAGTATCATGAAATTGCATTTTAGCCCTACAGGAAAGAATAAACATAATTTATAACATATCTAAAATACTTGCCAGTTTTTTAAAAACACATTTCATAACAAATTCCTCAAGAAAAAAAAAAGAAAAGAACAAAACTGGTGACAAATGGCACATCAGACTATTTACTACATTTAAATTAACAACCTGATGGGAGAACAACACAGAACTTCAAAACATAAAAGGATCAGTGAGCTACAATCAACCTGAGTTGTGTAAAACTCAAACTGATGTTCTAGCACCATCAGTTTATACGTCTAACAATGAGCAATTCCTATTATTTACCAAAACAGAGCTTGCTTATTCTGTTCTCAAGTCCAGTCTCCAATGAAAGGCCTGGGCAGATTGGCATTCATGCATGATATATTACCTTTGAACCCTTCATTCATGTCCCAGATTATTATTAATAACACTGAAGAGTAAAAGTTGCTAGCCAACCCCCAAAACCCCAGTGTTGCTGGGTTTGATAAAGTTGCAATTAAATAAATTCAGTTATGACGTTAACCTGCATTTTCTATAAAACCAGAGACACACATTCAAAGAGGCAATTGACGATAACACAGTAACTATGAGAGTGAATACATTTATGAATGCAAGAGTGAAAATGGAGGTTTCTATGAGTGCCAGAATGAATTGAATGAACGGCCCCTCATACTCTGTTACGCCCCTCTTCATTTCTGCTGGCTCTGCCACAGCAGAACAGAGGTGAGGCACTGATCGTCTCATTGGCTGCACCTGCGAGGCTGAGAACATCATCTACCTGGTGTGGTTCAGAGGCAGAGGCTCGCCATTCTAGCTGCTGCTTGGTTGGTGGTGCTGGTTTGAGACCTGATTTTAGAAATAAACCTTTTACTTTATAACCTCCTGTATTCAGTCTCATTTTATATCGCAACCTTATGTCAGGTCCCAACATAAATTGAGGGCTCATCCAGGAATTGAACCCGGGACCTCTCGCACCTGAAGCGAGAATCATACTACTAGACTCAAAGCAGCACCAACAACCAATCATCAACACATATGGATGGACAGAACACAGTTTTCATTTAAAAAATAAAATAAAATACTGTATCTCTTTGTCAACTGAATTAATCTCATTGCACAGGTCAGCGAACACATTTTTCAGACAAAAAGGTCATAACACAAAGAAAGTTCATATAGAATAGCATTTCAGGAAGATTATGTTACATCTGGTACATTCTCAGTTCCAACATGAACATTATGATTTTTTTTTCCCCTTCTCTTTAATAGTGGTATTTTTAAGCCAGGCTGAGCATTCTCTCAGACAAAGCAATTTGCAAGTAAATACACACATCTGCCAGAAAAATAAACCAAACAAAAAAACTTGACACTAAAAAAAAGAAAAAAAAAAGGGCAAAACATTACACTAATGCCAATTCTGGAAATATCTATTCATCATACAATCCTAATAATTTTAACAAGGACAAGACTATTTAAGCAAGTAAATTAGAATTCGCAAACCTAAAGGACGTGATACTACACAAGCTGACCTCCAAATACTGCTCCCTGGTGCTGTCAAACTGACAGCTATTCAAAAAAAATGGAGTTGCTGAGTTAAACATCATTAAATCCAACAAATTAATCATGATTTTCTGTGACAATGCTGTGTAATAATGAAGTAAGATTGACAAACAAAGCTGAGCACATCACTACTTCCAAATTAATAGTGACTGACACCGATACCACCAGACTTAATTAATGGGAAACAAAACAAAGCATTCATCTAGATACATGGTAACAAAGAAAGGGTTGATTTGTGTCATTCTTTTTTTTGTCGTCTGTTGACAGCGAAATGTAACATGGAGATTGATGTTTGCGTGTGAGCGTGCGCACAGGCAGACTGTGGTTTTTAAGTAGACACCTAACACGCCCTGAGGCCCTGACATTGAGTTTATGAACAGGCATTATTTTTAGCAATGCTGTCATGTTTCTCCGAGTGACAGATTCTAAAAGCTTCCACATGCAAACCAACCTTCTTTTTGCACTCTAAAGCCATGTCTGCTTAACAGCCATGACTAGGCTATTATCTTACAAGATGAAAGCTGACACGTGGCTATGCTTTTCATTTCTGCAAAGACCATCACTTTCTGGCTGAGCTTTTTGATGTTTGATTTGTCCTCTCATCTCTGCCATGTGGCCACAGTCAATATTCTGCAATCATAATAATATCCGACCGTCGGATGTCAAGAGACTGTTTTTACCCCCATTTAAACCGCACTTGGTTGCAGAAGAAATAGCATACAAAAGGACAGAGAGAGGGAAAAAAGGTCAAGAGAAGCGTTTTAGAAAACCACTCTGAAGAAACGGGACACTCTCAGGCACTTTGTCACATCAATTAGGAATTCTATCTGGGCAATAGGATCATGGCCTGAGGAGCAGTGGACAAGACAGCCATTATACATCTTGCTGGTGTGTGTGTATGTGTGTGTGTGTGGCTGTGTGTTTTTGAGCAAATGTGACAAATTCAAACAGGAAGTGAGTGAGAAATCTTCATTTGAACTGTGGACTTTTGCTGGATTGATCCCGGGAAAACTAATTTTAGCCCTGCTTTCATAATAGTTTTAATTGCTTCATGTTGCATATTTCCTTGTGACTGAGAGCGAACGGAGGTAGTGGGCGTCCCCACTGTCTCAGGCAGTCTCTACCTCTCTGTCTCACTAACAGTCAGTCAGGCAGTCAGGCCTTGAGGCTGTCAGAGGGGGAACAAAGTGACTGGGTGATGAGCCAGACCCCGTTGTCTGATCACATGGACTGATGCTGCGCCAGACACGGCAGCCACTGGCTCATTCAACAAGGTTCCTCTCACAACAGACAAACATGTACTTCCGACCAGGGTGCTTTATACCTTTTCCGTCTTCTTTTCCTTTGTCCCCCTCCCCATCTCTGTCTGCTTCGATCTTTCTGGCTACTCTTTTTTCTCACCCATCTGTCCTGCTCTGTATACTCGCTCTCTGTGCATTCCCAAATGCTTGTTTTTCCTCCCTGTGCTATTTAAACACTGGCGAGGAAGGACACACGTCTGCAGACACCCCTGCTTCCTAGCTCTCGGTTTTTTCTTAATTGTTCTCTGAGTAATAAGGTGGACCCCTGCTGTGTGTGGAATTACTGCAGCATACACACGCATATACCTACAAAAAGACACAATGTGAATGTCTTTGACTGTGCAGAGCTTAACCCTTTCTCTGGCTCGACTCCAATGGCTGCACATATAATGGAACAATGTCATAAACTGGCACTGTTTTCAGTACTTTTGTGTGCATTTGGTGCCCATGTGTGCACATTGTTCTGACAGCCTTCATCTATACTGAATTAAATCTTCTGAGATGTGTGTAGGAAACAACTATATTTTTGTTCTCTGAATAAGCTGACTTCCCTTCATATTTGTAGCTCCCAGCTGCAGTAGGCTATGTATAAATCAATGCCTTGGTGGGCCAGAGAGAGGGAGCAGTTATATTTACTCTGTTTCCTAGCTAGCAGCACTAGCTGTACTAGGGGGTAAAGGAATTCGATACACACCACTGGGAGGCGAAGGCTTTTTCACTCATATACAGGAATGGCAGTTCTGCTGATAGGGATAGACTAATGACGGAATACCAGCCCAGTCAAGCAAGAAAACATACTCTGCAACACATCAAAATAACATAAAACACATTTTTGGTCATGCACCACAGGAGGAGAAGTGGGAGAAACTCAACTGTGTACACCAAGCACAGATGCACATATGCACACACCCTGTGAGTGGCTGCTAGACTTGTTTTGTCCTAGAAAAGGCCCTAAAAATCTCTTTGATATATTTAATTTTTAATCAACAGTAGTTTATTGATCCAGAGAAAACACTTGTGTGTTTCTGTTCTTCATTTGCAGTCTGTCTGCAACGCTGAGTACTGGATTAAGGTTGATGGCAATGAATTATACATGCAGTGAAATGTAATTCTCTTCATTAGATGACAAATCTCTTGTTTGAATATTGCATACTGTGGTAATAATACTGCTTTTATCATTGGCTACTGGAGATGTGCGGCTGAGAAAAAATTGTCTTGTCATCACTGTAATGCACCACTGCTAATTCATTAATTCAACTACCAAATTAAAGTTAAATCAAATGTAGTTGTCGCTGCATCAATTCTAACATAAGAAAACATGTGCTAGCTACTTATCTCCTGTGAAGAATTGAGTTTAAAGTCTGTGTGTGTTTTAGGGTGTGTGTCTTTTTCTGGGCTTTTTTTTTTTTTTTTTGTCCTCTTGTAATTGTGTGTTTCTGCAGGCTTTGAGAAATGAGGGCTGGGCCCGGTTAATAATAGTGGCCGAGGGGGTGTGTTAGCATAGCCCACTACATCACTCCATAGCAGGGAGACATCTCCAGGGCTCCATGCTGCTGTGATGGAGTACAGAAAGAGGAACAGACTGGCACAGAGGGCTGGTGATGGAAAGGGGATTGGAGGACGGAGGCCAGAGGAGAGATAAGATCGAGGCAACCTGAAGGCAAAGAAGTGAGTAGCTCTTTATGGCTTCATTAGAAATATAATGCAGGTGTTTTTCTTCCATCTGCCCTCATTAAGGTTAAATGCTATATTGTATGTGTTTTGATGATATACAGTCCCAATTACAGAACTGTTAGCACACTGTCAAGCGTAGAAAATAGGGTAGATTTTGAATTTGATGCAGCTATATGTCTCATTGTAGAAGGGAAAAGGTGATGTTTAGCTCTGTGTTGCATCCCCTCTTTCAACAACAGTCCATGTAAGGCTGGAAATTTAGGACATCAGGTCACAGAGTTTTGGGATACAGATGTTGTCTCATTCATTTGTGATAGGATTCAAGCAAGATTCAAAATTTATGTACAAGTGTTCTTTCTTAATGAAACATCTGGACTTCAGGCTGACAGCCCAGCTCCTGGACTCTTCTGCTTTTATATGGATGCAGTTTGCAGTGTGGGATCGTCTTGCTGAGAGATGCAAGGCCTTCCCTGAAAAGAGACATTTTATATCCGACATCAGGAGTGGAACCAGACCAGGTTGATGCTCTGGACCTTTGCATTTTCTTCAACACACCCTCAAATTTCTCATTAAGGTTAAGGTCTGGGCTCACAGTTTAAGCCTGATGTCCTGATGTCCTCTTGAAAAATGCCTGTGCTGATAGTGAAGACGGAAAAGAAGAAAAAAACAAATGTATTAGAGAAAACATCTGGTTATTCAGTATAACCAGGTAGTCAACTATCTCAGTTTTGAGTGCATGAGGTTGTTGAACTTTGACTTGAACAGATGTCTCACAGAGCATGATAAAGCCCACACATGCTTCCAGAAGTGATGGGTGCTTCACTTCTGCCAGAGCTATTCATATCCTGAAGTACCCATCACTCTGGACGAGTGTAACTCTGGACTGAGATCACATTACCTTTTTCCATTGCTCCAGATTAAATTTTTTTATGCTCTTGATCAAACTGAGGGTTTCCCTTTTTCTAATATGGTTTGGTTTTCTTCAGGGTCCGCAGGTGTTTAGTCACGTTATCTTGTGACCTCTTTACATTGTGTGTGTGTGTGTGTGTGTGTGTGTAAGTGCTCTTATCTTCACTATGAAATATTAAAAATCGTTCTTGTGTTGATTTTCTTTGGTTAGATTAGACAGCAAATGCTGAAGTAAGCTGAGATCATGATCATTTATGATTTCACCATTTCTTTCTCAGATATGATGGCACAATCATTTTAGTTGTAAGTTGGACAGTTCACAATCGATTTAATTTAATATTTTCAGCAGTCTCCAGAGTTGTTTTGTTTCCTTGATTGCAGACCAGTAATCTGACCCTTCTGAAACAGCGTAATGTCTTTGCCACAAAAAGATGTGTCTTCCAACATGATTGTTTAAGGAATAAGAGGCCGCATGTATTAGGATTGAATAACCTGTTGCTGCCAGCTGAAACATTTTAATCACTGTAGTACTGTTTCACTGGGAGGCTCCCATCTTTTTTATTTATACAGATAAAATTAAAAACTAATCACGAAAGCACTATTGCAGTGGGTGCTGAATGCAAGTATTCTGGTCACATAAACACTTCATTCCAACAGCTCTGTTTATGAATAAAAAGGCAGCTCAATTAAACTTCTACAGTTGGAGGCTTTTATTCATCATCAAATTAAGAATCTTCTTCTTTTCCTTTCAGCTGTTCGCCTCAGGGATGCCACAGCAAATCATCTGTTATGTTTCTATAAAACCTTTTATTTATAAAGGAGACATCGAAGACATTGAAGAAAAAAAAAATCTTATGTTGTTTATTCTGAAGTAGGACATAAAGTTTAATTAGTGTTTTTCATCTTTACTGGAATAAAAGTATCTGCACTGTGCCTGGAGATTTTTCGCGATATTAGCAACTGACATACTGTAGCTGTCATTGTTAAACATGGTTCATGAGGATTTTTTTTTTCATTTATTTTGTCTTCCTCTGAACCTGTTATGTCTCATGTTTTCATTTATTTGTACATTCCTGTCATTATCATTTGCTGTGAAAATGAAGAACAAAATGAGGACCACGTGAGGCTGACAGGGAACAGGAGACCTGTCCAGTAATGAATGACTGCAACAAACCAGAGACAGCTAGTGAGGCCAGACACACAGATTTAACACAGAAAACATTGAATAGAATATTGTGCTGGAGAGAATGAACAGATTTGTATGGATGAGACTGAATGAGGGGAATTAGTGAGGTTTTGAATAGATTCCTGCAGTGGCACTAGGGATTGAGGAGGAAACTTTTTTTCTTTAACTCTGTCTGATTTGACTCTTCATACCCTTTAAATGCAGCTTGTGCCATTTTTCTTTATCAGCTGAAAGCTGATGGTGATGGATAGTATCATTTGATGGATATACAGACATCACTGCCGAGATGTGGCATGAGATGTGAATGTGACCCCCTCGTCTTCTCCCCCTCATTCCCCTGACCTGCTCCACCTTGTTGCCCACCTTCAATGTGCTCTCATTTTAGATAATGAAAGAAGTCTGGAGGGGGAAGCCACTGCAGAGATCACTGATCCCCTCTAAGTGAAAACCTATACTCAAGTTAATGTGAGTACCCTCGGGGGACGAGGACTTCTAATTGATTAACCACATTAACCGGATAAGAGTCGGCTGTTTGAGAGCAGCTCAATATGGGCATCCACACTAGAGCAGGAGTTGCAAATAATGGACACTTTTTGACTGTAGAATACTGCAGACTCACAGTATCTCTGGATGCATAGTGTCAGACCACAAGGGGCAGTGTTGCATCAAAGATTTTCTCCATTCTGCCCAGACTGACACAATGTTTTCACCATGAAACAAAGAATCGTGTGAATAACACTGCAGCACAGCTCTGCTCCGTTTGTGTGAACACAGATGCAGGTGAAAAATGATCAGATTTTCTCTGTAACAACAAAATGTCCTCCTAACAACACAATGATTTGAGCTGATGCTCAAGTCTTACAACCCAATGCAAATCTTCTCAAGCTTCTTGGCTCATAAACTTTTTTAGTGAGTTTACAGCTTTTCCTATGAACATTGCATAATCAAAGCTTGAAGGCCTATTTCACTCACCAGAGTTAATGTATTCTTTCACTTCCTTTCACTGTTGACTGGTGACTGCAGTGATTAATAAAACTTGTCCTCCTTTGAAGATACTCATGCAACCGCCCTCGCTGCTTTGAAAGACAGCACCACAGTTCAAAATGGGCTTTGATCTTCCAATGCTGCACTAAAAGGCAATACTATGGCTTTACAAAGGAGGCGACACACAGAGACCTGGTGGGAGACACTGGCCCTTAAAATCCAATAGACATTTTCCACTGTTTAAGTAACAACAAAGGCATGTAACACACTGAAAAATATAGCAAGATGACTTTTAAATGTGGTGCCCATGTGGTGGTTATCTCATGTATGTGGGGTGTGATCACAAATTCTATTTGAATTTATGCAATATTACCTGGGGTGTGGCAAAATTCCACACACAGGTTGGTGTCAAAGAGTCAGCTGAGGTTCTTTGATTATTCATGCTTTACATCTTTCAAGATATGAAACTTTCAGTCTTCAGTCTTTCACTCCTCATGCGGGGTAGCCTTGGAACACAAGGTTGCTGGATGGATTAGTTGCTCCATCGTGTGCTTAAGTGTCCTTGAGGAGGACACTGACTCCCTCATTTCCCCAGCCACTAAGGGCTCAAAAGCGAGTGTTCTTGTAGCATTGGTTCCAAGCCCAAATAAATGGGGAGGGTTGTGTCCGGAGGGGCATCAGATGTGAAACCTCAAATCAATATGCAGAATTAAGCCGCTGTGGGAACCCTTAGGGGGGATGAAGACGACAAAAGACGCTGCTTCTGTTTCCTGCCAACATGTCTTAAAGTGCATAAAACTAAAAAGGTTTGTTGTTGCATTTTTCATGTCAAAATTCATTATCATTCGAACAAGTCAGGACTGGAGGCAGGTCAGTCCAGAACCCACCCTCTTCTTCCTCAGGTATGCCTACGTATTGTGTGCGCAACAGGTTTTGTGTTGTCAGGGATAGACATTCACGGAAAAAGATGCAATCTTGAAGGCAGTATATATTTTGCTCTAAAAGATGAATAAACCTTTCTGGATTAAGGCAACACCACATAAGACTGTGCTTTTTAGCACCGCTGTCTGGTTGAGAACTGCAGTTGTTTGTCATACTGTTGCTATGTGAGCCTCTTTAGGAGCAACTCAACACACATGCATCTGTGAGCTGATGAGAGAAGAACCAACGAATTCTGAATCCTCATTTGATAACCATCCCTACAGCCAATTAGGATTAATTATAGTAAACAGCATAGAAGCATCTGTGTCAGTCCAGACATTCTCTCTAGACAGTTTTCTCCTAATTTTTCTTGCATTTCTGACATAACCCTCTTCACTTTCTTCATGGCTTTGCCATGACTTTTGTACTGATAATATATGTTAGCTACTGTAGCTTCATCTTATAGTTTGGCTAACTCCATCTGAAACTAGTTCTGCAGTTTGATTAGCAGATGGGAGGCGTGTCTTCCTGACTGCAGCACGCTCATCGTCTTACACAATCTTAATGCAGGTGACACCGATGCACTGCAGTTTGTCTTGTTATAAGTTGAATTTAAAATAATTTTAGAAACATTTTTTGGGGTGGTTTCAATTCTATTCTCTTCTTCTAAAGCTGCCTCCACAGACGTGTAAATGAGCTTTTCCAAGAGCACTGCTACTACTGCTCATCGTTACAGAGCCTGATTGTTGAACTTTTTTTTTTTTTTTTTTTTTAATTTTTGGTTCAGTGCAAACAGTGACCATTTCTTCCAAAAAAACAAAACCTTTCCACCTCAGGACAAGGTTACCATAAGGTTTGTTTGTTGTAGTGTAAAAGTTTTAAATGTGAATGTTACGCCATATATTTGTGGTTTTACATCAGCTGCATGTGAAAGACAGTTCTTGATATGGTGCCGACTGAGAGACTGGGAATCACAGGTGTCCAGCTTGGCT
Source organism: Arrhamphus sclerolepis (assembly GCA_037176975.1). Taxonomy (NCBI): domain Eukaryota; kingdom Metazoa; phylum Chordata; class Actinopteri; order Beloniformes; family Hemiramphidae; genus Arrhamphus; species Arrhamphus sclerolepis. Next base: position 12,795,160 of record JBAMYA010000002.1, read on the forward strand.
CCCTCGAGCATTTCCTTATATACATGTAATTCTTAAAGACATTATACTCTGCAGATGGAGAAACATTTTTTAAACATTTTTATGTTATTCTGACACGTTTGTTGGTGTAGTGAAGTTGGTCTGTCCATCTTTGCTCTTCTTTAAGCCTTTCACAGACTCTGGTTCTGATGATCATTTGTTGACATTGCAAGTTTGCGATAACATCATTATTTCTTTCTTTTAATGCCTTACTAACAATACATTTCTGCTGTGCCACCTTTAGTATAGAAAAGAAAAAGTTTTTGAAATGGAAAAACAAAAAACCTTAAACTTGTTTGTTAACACATGAAATAAAGTTGATGACAGCTAAAAATGTTAGGATTTTTCTTGTTCTTTTTTCCATGTCTTCTTAACTCTTTTCTGAGTCGTGGTTATAAAGCTATTGGATAGCATTTCCTGCAAATAATAAATAAGACTGTAAGTGGAGCCTATGGCTGAATAAATATTTGATACAAATTTACTTTCAACTGGTAAAGACAAGTAGGAGGAAGCAAGATTCATCAAATGGCAGCAGACATTAAACTGGTTTTGACTAAGAAACAAGGTGCTGATTTGAACAATAAATTTGAAACCCAAGCAACAAATGAGCTGAGGGCAACGTTTATGTTTTCCAGCTGATGACTATGGGGGAAACGTCAGTGAGCAATGGCAGGGAAGGAAAGTGTAACTACACAAACCAATGGTGGGTTTAACAAACCGAATGACACAACGTGTGAAGGATTTTTATTTCCTTTGACAACATTCTTATAGAAGACAGCTATGAATTCAATAAAGCATCAGGGTGAGAGAAAGCCTGACACTTTTTAGTGGGATTGAGTGTATGTTGCAAATGCACATCCATACACCCACTATAAATCAAATGAAGAGTTCAGCTTTCCAGAAGAATATAGGCGCCAATAGCCATGAAGCCGTTGATGTTATTAGGCTGTGTTGTCATGCTGCAGTGTTATGACAGTGCCACATGAACTTTTGTACACCAATTCCCTGGTTGGTTTTTAAGCTTGCCCATGGACCGTGCCCTTTTTTATGGGCTCATACATTTCTGGGAAACACATCAATCTCCTGTGGGTGTGATGCTGTATGTCTTCCCCCTTGATGCCAAATGACCCCATTGCCCTTCTTCTTGTGTCCAGCGGGCTGCTCATGTCTGGTTCCTGAACCTCTACTGCCCTGGTTATTAAAGAGCACAGGGCGATATCAAACCTTGCCTTTCTCGCTCGCTCTCTCTTTTTCTCCACCTGCTGTCTCTCACTTTTTTCAGTCTCCTCCTCCATCAGTTCTCTTTTTCTCTGTTTGATCACCTAGAATAGCACAGGAGATAGCTGTTGTTCTTCTCCTCTATCACCACCATTATCTGTACCATGTACTGCAAAATCCCAATATTCACAGTTATATATAACCCCCACCACCTCCAGCACCATAAACCCTGTAAGCCTGTTAGGCAATTACCAATGAGGGATTTTATTAATTAAAATGTATTTATAATTCTCATCAGTAATCATGGACCCACTCCTTTGTTCTTGTTCCATCAATCACAGTGGAGTGTGGCAGGCCGGTCCACAGGTAGAGAGGATGACTAATTAATGAGTGAACCATTCCTTGTTCAGCCTAGACAGAAGGGTGTGCTGCAAGCTGATTTTTCATTTTTCAACAGGTGCATTTTTTCTGTTGTATGAAAGGTTTTTAGTCTCTTTTTGACTGAGACAAAACAATATGAATACATGCAAACATGCAACCATCTTTAACCTGTTGTAGCATCATATGTACCCCAAGAAAAGAATAATGAAGTCACATACCAACAAACCTACAGGTTGTAAAATGTAATTATAGAACATACTATCAATGTTAATCGATGCCTCTTATTTGAGTTTTTTGCGATGTCAGTGCAGTACAGAGTCAAACCTCAAATGTTGCTTAACTGTCTTGAATAATCTCCTTTACTATAAGATGATGGACTCCAGATTACTGTTTGCTGATTACTGTTGATGTTCTTTCCTTGCTGATGAAATTATTAATCAAACACATTTCATTAGCAGAACCTGACTGTTACTCAAATATATTAATGTCTTTGGAGACAATAATGAAATGTTAACAATAAACTGCTTCTGTCTTTTGTTTAGGTTTTTATTAAATCAGTTATGACAGTGTGTATATCATTGGTTTTAGCTCATCTGAGGATGTATTGTTCTCATTTACATTCTTGGAAATACTCTGATGATTTTTTTTTCTTTTTAATGTCCTGACAAAACAGATTAGAGATGAATTGTGCATTTTTTTCTTTTCCACCTAAGTGCATATCTTTACATATCCATATCCATATGCATATCCATCATATGTTTTCAGTTTCAGTTTATTTTTTTTGTTAATTTTACAAAGCACCATGTATGACTGCT
>JBAMYA010000002.1:12859472-12882698 GCA_037176975.1 Arrhamphus sclerolepis
ACTACTTGGGGGTGTAGTTTCCAGTCTCCATACAGAGGGTTCCCCCGAGACAGCAGGTCTGCCCCTCTGTTCAAAACCTCCACAAAATCAACTTCCTGCCAGCCTGTGCAGCTGCAGAGAGCGTGTGCCACCTTGTCAATTGATATAGGCTACCACCATGGAGCTGTCTGTCTTCACTAAGACATGATGCCCCGCTAGATATGGCAGAAAATGTTTTAATGCTAAGAAGACTGCCTGCATCTCAAGCACATTTATTTTAACCCGGGTCACACTCTGTTACCTACTCTACCCATCATGGTGGCACCCCATTCCGTCGAGGATGCATCGGTTGTCATGGTAATCCGGGACACCACCACCCCCAGCGGCATTCCTGTTGTGACAGTAGTGGTCCATCCACGGTCGGAGAGCCGCCATACTTGTCGGTATTATTTTTACTCTGAGACAGAGATGACGTCGGGGGCATAAGCGTAATGATTCAACCCATTGCTGGAAGTCCTTCATCATTGAAAGTCCCAGTTTCACCACTGATATGACCAACGCCATGAGCCCGAGAAGGCGCAAGCACATTCTGAATGACACAACCCTCCCCAGCTGAAAATGAGTCATGCAATGGTTGAAGGACGTAATCCTCGCCTCTGACAATGCAACATGATGCGAGAGGGAGTTTATTCTGAGCCCTGAATGACTAAGCAGCTCTTTGTCCAGGTTATTCTGAACCTGAGATCAATGAGGTGGCGGATCACCGCATCGGAGTCCCTCATCGCCTGCGACCTAGATAGCCCGAATGGAATGGTTTGAAACTCGTAGGGTGAACCTCGATAAGCAAACCTGAGAAACTTCCTGTGTGGAGGATAAATAGCGATGTGAAAATATGCGTCCAGAAGATCGATCGTTACAAACCAATCTCCTGGATGAAATAAGCGACAGAGCGCTTTGTGCGTCAACATTCTGAATGTATACTTGCGTAAATGTTTGTTTAACACACGTAGATCTAGAATGGGTCTGAGCGTGCTGCCTTTCTTCAGGATGAAGAAATAGCGGGAGTAGAAGTCCTGACGAGCCTCCTCATCTGGTACCACTCTGATCGCCATTTTGTTTAACAGGACAGCAATCTCGTCCTTCAGGACGTGTGCTTAATCCCCGTTGGCCACTGAAACCAACATGCCGTTGTATTTGGGTGGCTTCACTGCAAACTGCAGTCTGTAACCCTGAGAAATTGTTGACATTACCCAGGGGTGTACTGCACATGCGCGCCACCTCGCTGCTTGAAAAGAGGATCTCTCCCTGATATGCAGATAGTAGTGTGACACCATTAAGAGAACACATGGACTGTGCAGCATATTTGTACGTCCTTTGAAAAATGGATGCGGTTAGGTGATCCATTTTACTAGGGAGCGGGATGTTGGAGGATGCTGATACTGATCTGTGGTTTGGGTGGAGGTGATAAGCCACTGAAGGCTCTACTGCCAGGGGTTCAGCTAACCCCAGTTCACCCATCCCTTGTATCTCCAGCTTAGAGCAGCCCATGGCTGGAAGCATGCTCTTAAAGGGGCTAGACCAATAATGGCTCATCTCTCTCATACAAGCAGGAACAGCTGGTAAGAGCTGTTTTGCAGGTGGCAGGACCAGTGGAAGCCTCTTACCATCACAGAGATCACGTTCTTCCCCTTTAGCATCCTGTACATCTGGCCAAGGAATATTCAGTTTAATTGCAGCCCGTCTGCAGACATCATAGAAATTGTTGTCTGCTGGAGAAGCTCTGTCCACTCCACTAAGTGGCCTAGTGTGCTGGGCCAGAAAAGATGAATCGTACTCATCCTCCTCCATATCATCCCCGCAAAGGATGTCGGAGTTCGCGTCGCACTCCGCATCCTCTGTTGCCGGATCGACCTCCCCGTGGTCGAGGAGACCGTCAGTTCAGCGTCCATCATGTCACCCCAACTTGTGGTTGGGTGTGGCTAAAGGACGCCGTCTGCAGCTGTGGTGGCGGCGCATACATGCAGGGATCCTGACAATTTGCCACTGCTACCCTCAGTCTCCTTTCGTGGATTTTTCCGGCATGAGCGTGTTTAATGCCCATGCATGCTACACACATCGGGTGAGGGTCCCTGCCTGAGATAGGGGCCCCGCATGATGCAGGGCACAGGTGGGATACAACCTCTGTGGTTTTCGGCTCCAACCCTATGGCGGGGGTAGCAGCCATGGTTAAACAGGCTTGTCTTACACGTTAGCCCCTTGGTTGATGAAATACTAGCTGTGGAGATGAGGCCGAGCTAGCAGGTGGTCAGCAAGTCTGAACACGTTAGCTGAACCCAGGGTCTAACAAACAAATAAATGCTAGGTAAACCCACTGCTCGCCTTGATGCATTAGCTGTAGTCGCACGATTGAACCCTTCTATTAACAAAAACAGCGCAGCGGAGAAACAATGAGCCTTGACGCTGTATTGTTTCTAACGACCGTGTAACTATTGCCCTTCTCTTGACGAACTTACTCAGCCAGATCCAGACCAGAGCTTGGAACTGCGTTTGACAGGGTACACATGTCCGGGACGCCTAAGAACCGTTAAACAGCTAACCAATCCTAGCATGAATGCTCTGAGGGAGTTTTGAGTAGTTTCTCATGGGAAGAAAATCGAGAATGAGTTGTGAGGGGTCGGTTGGCCAGGATATCATGAGGGGGCAGAGCCACATATACGGTTCAACCGGTCTGTCACAGACAGACATGATGTCATTGGAGCTTCCATAGTAGGTCACGCTGAGGTGATTCCCATAGTGAAACATCAAGCAAAGTTAGAAAAAGAGCCCTTATTATTGCAGTGATAATGAAAATCACTTTTTAAAAAGGCCTGCTTTTAGTAATTGTATAATACAAAGTAACAATTTCTCATGTGTCTGTGTTGTTGGTGATATTAATGCCGACAAAACAGATACTAGTTCAGTCTTTGCCAATCACATGATCAGTTTTTGTCAAGATAATAACTGAATTCTGTCTATCAGGGAGCTTTTGCTGAAGAATAGTTATATGTAAAGAAGCAAAGCCTGGCATACTACATCATGGTTAGATCACTGCATGTCAATTGCTGATGCGCACACTTCTGTTGGACACATGGAAGTTCTTGAATGAATGAATTATCATCTACCAACCACGTTCCCCTTGAGATGATTATTAAATTAAATTGTACACCTGTGATTGCAAAGTATATCTGTACATTACATGAGGTAACAGTGGGTAAAAAGAAATTAGAATCAAAATATTAAATCATTAATTGATAGAAATATAACTCTGGTATGAGGACAGGAAGGATGATGATAAAGTAATGTTGATCCCAAATGTCTACAATTAGAAATAATTCCATCATCTCCTGCTTATCTGAGACTGAGTTGTTGAGAAAGCACTTTCAGCAGAGGTCACCTGACATCCCAAACCCAGCATACATCCTCTTACTTTTCAGGGGAACACAGAAGCATTTTCAAATTGGTTGGGAAAAATGATCTCTGAAGCCAGTCCTGGGTCTGCCTCGAGGACTCTCCCAGATGAGTCATGTTGGCAACACGCAAAAGGTATCATGACTAGATACCCTACTCAAGAGGCTCCTTTTGTTGTCAAGGAGCAAATACTTTAAGCCCATCCTGGATCCTCAACCTATCTCTAAGGGTGCGTCTAGGTCTCCAATCTTTAAGTCATTGACCATAGCTGATCACCCTGGGTGAGTCTTGGAACATACAGTAGATCAGCTGGCAAACAGACATCTTTCTAGTTTGCTCTGCTTTTTCTTCATCATGACATATTCATACACCCTCTGCATCACTGCAGATACTGTAAATCACACAGTCTGATTGACCCCAACTCATGAAGGAGACCCTCAGGATAGTTAAACTTTTCCACTTGAATTAGCAGCTGAACTTGTAAATGACAAATGACCATTTTCTGACCAAGGACAATAACTTTAAACTTGGAGTGGATAATTGTAATCCCAGTTGCTTCACATTCAGCCACAAACCTATCCAATATTTGAGGTCTCCATTTAATAATGTAAACAGAACCACGTTAAATGCAAAAAGAAAAAGCTAAGATTCAGTCTTAAACCAGATGAACAACAAGCCCCCTGTCCCTTGGCTGTGTCTGGAAATTCTGCACTTAAAGGTTAAAACCAGAATCAGTGATAAAGGGCAGCTCTAGCAGAGTCCAAGAACTATTTGAAAAAAAAATCTAATGTACGGACCATAATGCAAACCAAGTTTATATTTCCAATATTCCAGCAAAGATAAAGAGCTGCCGCTGTGAAAACTGAAACACACCTCGTTAATCCATGTTTTGATTGTCATCTTTACTGGGGTCCGTTTCACAAAGCGGGTTATGTGGAAACTCTGAGTATCTTGACACGGAACTCAGGGAAACTCTGAGTTTCTCAAAGTGGGGTTACCTAACTCTGAGCCAGAGGGTTCAGTTGAGTCAGTTTCACAAAGTGAGGTAACTGATCCTCGGAGTCTGTTACTGTGGCAACTGACTCCCTGAACTAAACCTGGTCGGGAGCAGTTTTACTTCAACATACCCCAAGTCTCTTTCTGTCTCCTCCCCTTTTTAAAGCCAAAATGGCTTCAGTTGAATCTCAAAACCTCTGATATAACGATCATTTTGGCGATATCTGAACGATGAAATGTCGAAAAGATAGTTTAATAATAATATGGTCAAAGCGGCTCTGACATCCACTTGTTGCGCCCCCCACAAAAAAAGAAAGAAAGAGAAAGAAAAAAGAAGAAATATTTTTTGTAAAAAAAAACAAAAAAAAAAAAAAACTAATTACGTGTATTAGACTGCAGATATCACCCACAGTATTTCCATACCTAATCAGTGACTATAGGACTCTCTTGGAAAAGAGGTTTTTAATCTCAATGGGACATTCCTGGTAAAATAAAGGTAAAATAAATAAATAAATAAACTATCTAGTGCCAGTTTTCACAAGAACAATGGAAAGTATGAATGAAGAATGAAACAGAACTAAGAAAAACCAAGAAAACATCTTACAGTTGAGTCATCTGTCTAAAATAGCCTACTTACTCCTTCAGCTGTTTTTTTTTTTTTTTCTTCATTATATCAGCAAGATCTCACCTCTGCCAGCTTTTTATAGTCACAGTAACTCAGAGTCAACATACTCAGAGTTGATTGAACCAACTCAGAACAACTGTTTTGAAACCAAAAACTCAGAGTTTCTGATCTCAGAGTTTGTTGACTCTGAGTTAGTTTTTTGTCTCGGAGTTTGCTGAACCTCCTCTGGTCTGTTCAACAATCTAGCATAAAGTTTCCCATGAAGGATAAGAGATGACATCGCTGTGTTCCCCTAATTTAAAGAGATGGAACACCACCCTGGTCACAACAACAGCAACCAGGGTCTTAAGGGAATCTCACTCATCCCTTGAGCTCTACCACTGCATTTGCATTCCGACCTCTTCAGTAGAAGATGAAGCTGGTTCATTGATTAGATTATAAGGTCTAAAGAGCACTTTTTCATATTCAGGTTTCATACATGTAATGTACTGAAGATCACTGAAATGTACAAATTGAGCCACGCTAAATTTTCTGAATATATGACAGACAGTTCTCATTTGTACTGTATACACAAAGGATTATGTCTGATATGCTGAGCCAAGATGTGTTGTAGAAAGGAGTGCTTCATAAAACGGATTTATGAGTTATGCCATTCAGGAAAGGCACTGCTATGTTTGCACCACATCTTCTTCATTTACTGCAATAAATTGTATTCTACTGTATATTACATATTTGATAGTGGGTGCATATCTTATTATTTATTTCTGAATAGGGTATTTGTGTTCACTTTCAGAATTATCCCAAAGCATTGGCAATGGAAGATGTTATATATCAGTAGTTTAAACAGGAAAATGAGCTGAAAGGATCTAAAAAGCCCCTCGTAATACTGCTATCATCCTGAAGGAGAATCACATTTTAGAGTGAGCATCTTCAAACTCTGCAAGGGGCAGATATGCAGACAGAATGGTGGGGAAATGGACACAAACAGGAGATAGGCATGAGAGGTGAAGGGAAGAAAGTAAAAGCAGATTGACAAGAGGTAAAACAGGCAGAAAACGAATGATGTCAAGATGCAGCAAACAACACCAGCATGCTATCTCTCTTGCTGTCATAATGCCTTGCGTCTGATATTCATTGTTGTTATGTTTCCCCTTTCTTACCTTCTATATTTTTTACTGCTACGTTTGTTGCTCTGGCATCCCCACGTGGCAGATGGAAAAAAAAGGAAGGGGAAAAAAAAGAGGACTGAACTTGGCATCTGTATTCAGGTGCACTAATGGAATCACTGAGGCTAAAATGGCAGGAGGTGAAAGGTGAGTGCACAGAGAACAGCAGAAAGCTCTGCACCGCTGCAGCTGCTGTCGCTCTGCCAAACCACTCGACTGTGATGGTATGGGAGGCATGTGTGTTTTGATGTGCATGTGTTGGCATGTGTGCACCTTATGTGAATGAAGGAAGGGAATAACCAAGTTTATGTATATGTATGTGTGTGTGTGTATATATATTTATACAGTAATACAATTTAGCAATTGATTTATTCACAGGAATTTCTCTGTTGTTATTCTGCTTTGAGTTTTTTTTAAGTTTCACTTTGAAGAACACAGTGGATGTAAAAAGTCTACACCCTTGTGAAATAGCATTTTTTTTAAATATCAAGGCAACTACATAAATGTCAAAGCTGTTACAAATTTAATGAACTATCACAAAAAGAGGAAGTCCAGAGGAAAAAAAACAAAACAAAACAAAAAAAACAGAAAGTCACCGCTTGATTGCAACTAATTTTATGGAAGCATCATTTAGCTTTTATTACAGCATCAAGTTGTTGTGATGAAGTCTATTATGTAGACTTTGAAATTTTATCCTGCAATCCTTTGCAAAAAATAAAGAAAAAAAATCAAGCTCTTTCAAACTGTAAAGGGTTCTTCTGTGTATGGCTCTCCCTTGGTTATTCCACAGATTTTCAGTGGGATTAAAGTCTGGACTGCTTGTGCCATATCCCACTTCCCACTGAATGCTCAGGTGGCAGGGAGGACTCACTCCTTGGGATGCAGCGTGGCCCTGGGCCTGAACTTGGTGGATCAGGGTCCTCCTGCCCTGTGGGGGACTGTGGGGAATGGGGGGGGCTATCAAGGCCAGCACAAGCTGGGGCCTCTACCCGGGGCTTCCCTCTGTTGCCTGCTGGGCTGGGGTGGGGCTTACTGGCAGTGGACCACCTTTCCCTCCTCTGGCACCCCATGGAGGTTGCCTGTTGCGTGGGTCTGGGGTCTTCCATGTCGACTTCTGGTCTCTCAGGTGGTGTAGTTGTGACCCCCCCACTCTTAGTGCAGTTCAGGTTAAGCCTTGTATACACCTTGCACATACACATGTATACACAGGCATACACACCTGCTCACAGTTTTGATGGGGACAAATAATTGCAGTGGTCTTGATTCAGTTTTAGAGACCTGGGATGGTTGCCGTTTTTGTTTCTGCCTGTTTTAATCTATTCCTTGTTTTTCCTCTCTCTTTCAGATTCCCAGTGTTTGTCTCCCAATGCCTTGTTGGCGTGCCCGATGCATGTTTTCCTGTCTTTCAGAGTTGCAGCAGATGCTTATCTCCACCCCCCAGATACCATAACACATTTTCCCTCATGGTTTGGGGTCACTGAATGAATATTTTGGTATAGAGCTGACAGAAATTCTTGTGGTTCACTCAGTGTTGTTGCTAACCCTGATAAGCTTTCTCTTCATCCTCTTTGGAGTGTGGTCCTGATCTTTGTCAAGTCTATGTGGTGCTACATTTTGGCTACTTAATAATTTTGAAAGTGTCCATCAGGTTTTGTTCAGCATTCATTTAATTAATTTAGGCTGCATGCCATTTATGTATAGGTGTTGTTTTGAGTCCATTTCACAAAAGAATGTGCAGAATTATGCAGGTTTTGTAAGTCTTTTTTGCTTATGTCCCTTTTTATTAAAATGTTTGTATTAAATATTAAAAATCTGTTAGGTCAAATTAAATAATTATGGAACGACAAAGGAAATAATTAAGGAAATATGGAATCGCCCTGTTATAAATAACTGTATAGTTGTGGCAAAGAAATTTGAAAATGGCACAAATATTAATTTTTTACAAAGTCTGTGGCTTCAGTTTATGGCAGAAATTTGCATGCACTTCAGAAAGAGTGATCAGATGTATTGCAATTAATTACAAATTCTCTATTTGCCATAAAAATAAACTTAACCCTAACAGTTTGGTGCCATTTCCAGCATAATGGAGCACTTTGTCATAAAGCAAAGAAGATAACCAAGTGGCTTAGGGAGCAAAAAAAATCAAAATTACTTCAATGGCCAGGGAACTCCCCAGACCCTTTATCCCATTGAGAACTTGTGGTCAATCCTCAAGAGTTGAGTGATCAAGCATAAACCCACAAATTCTGACGAACTCGAAGAACTTGTCAAGAATGGCTGTGTGGACCCAGATGCAGGAGACGGAGGCAGGAGTAATCCAAGACTGAATTTGTTAGCCGACGTGGTACAAAATCCAGCCAAGAACACCGGGAGCAAACAGTACGGAGCATGACAGACAGGACGCCAAACTAAAAGCAGGGAGACGCCACCAACACTGAAAAAAAAAAAAACATGAACACCACAAAACCTAAACCGTGACAGTGGTCAACCACCTCAGGGACATGGACATGGATCGGACAAGAGGCCTCCCAGCTGAGGGCAGAATGCGCAGGCAGCTGGGACTGTGGAACCGACAACGGTGCAGGCAGCAGCATCAGAGGCAGAGGCTGAGGCAATGGTGACTGGGACTGACAGGCATCTAGGACCACCACAGACGACGAACCTTTCCTGTACCCGTAGATCAGCCAGAGTGCCTCCTCAGACTCCCAGTCAATCCCTCGGTCCTGTTGCCTCAATGTTCGCGCGCCTCAGCATGAATGTGCAAACAGCGCCAAACATTCAAACACCTGCTCCATGGCGGGTCCCCTGCTGGGTCCAGAACTGGCTGCTCCGTTCTGTCAAGAATGAGGCTGTGTGGATCCAGATGCAGGAGATGGAGACAGAAGTAAACCAAAACTGTGAATTTATTGTTAGCCGACATAGCACAAAATCCAGCCAAGAACACCAGGAGCAAACAGTACGGAGCAGCACAAGACAAAGACAGGACCTTATACACACGGGTGACGAGACACAGGTGAAACACATCAGGGAAATGAGGAGCAGGGAAGTCAAACAGAACACGACAGATGGGACTTCAAAATAAAAGCAAGGAGACACCACCAACACTGAAAAAAACATGAACACCAAAAAGCCTAAATTGGATATCAGGGGTCTTGAAGAAGAACGGCCAACACTGAAAATACTGACTCTTTGCATAAACTTAATGTAATTGCCAGTAAAAGCCATTGACACGTATGACATATGCCAGAGTAACATCTGACAAAAAGATCTAAAAACATTAACAAAGCAAACTTTCTGAAAACCAATACTTGCATCATTCTGAAAATTTTGGTCATTATAAATGTGCAAATTACTCTACAATTGACAGAGATTTCTTTGCAAACCTGATGCAAGCTGTTGTATCTGACTGATGAGAAATATGGCCCCAACAAGAGAGCTGTCAGTCGAAGAATGGAAGGAATTATAAACCTCTTTCTAGAAGGCAATTCAACACAAGTTTTTGTATACTGTCTATACTGTATACTGTATATACTGCATGTATGCATATATATAAAGTTTCATGCAAAGATATGATGGAATCCAACGGACTCCCATGACACTGAATAAGAAAAGGGTATAAATAATGGATCATTAGAAACATATAGGTAGACCAAGGAAGAGGTTAGAGAGATGGGACAAAAAATGAGAAAAGAAAAAGATGTGGACGTACAGATGAAAGTGATACGTTGCAGTGTGTGATGGAAAAATTAAATGTCGATATGGGGTTTCAATATTCACTTGTAAACAGAAGAATATGCATAGCTTATGTTTCCAGATGCCAACTGCATGAGTCTTTCAGCAGCTCCAAGGTCTTGTCATGTGTCCATCAGATATCATTGCCTTTTTTTTCCCTACCTCTGTATACCCTATTTTGCTCATGCTTAAACATGTTGTGTTTTCCTTTATCTATAGTCATTTAGCATCATCTGGAGCTAGCTGTTTGACCTGCTTGAAGTGGACATATTCAAAGAGACAAAGATAATTATTAAGATTTTTTTTTTTTTTTCCACAACGAAACACAGATTGGCATCAGACAAAGTCGTGATCCCAGAGCTGCAGGTTCAGGGAACCATACAAAGCTGACTACTAGAAGAAAACAGACACATTTCTACAGTCATTGGTGGGATCGCATATCTGTCAAGAAGCAGAGGAAATGGCAGTCATTAACTCTGCAGTAAATAGACAGGAACGTGTTAAAATTCTGTTCATTCAATCAATCAAAACTGTGTTGGTCATGATGAAACAAATTTTCCAGATGATAATATCTGTCTCAACACAGAACAGTTTTCTAGGAACAAGATATGCCAACTAAATGATGTCGCCAGAAAAACAGTCTGAGAGGAAATTTACAGGAAAATATGGGCAATGAGGAGTCTATTAGTCTATTTCTGTGAACAAGTTCACAAGAAATCAGCTCAATAAATTGCTAAAATGACAAATGTTAATACAGTAATTAACATAATGTTCTTTTTTTCATCATTCATGCTCAGCTAACTGGATATCAAGACTATATGTGGGCCATGTCTTTCAAACATGAATGACAGCTGCCTGGCAGCTCCCACCAGGTCTACCACTGCAACTACACGAGGACTGACATCCACTTATTGATCAGCAGAACACTGATCACAGCAGCTGACACCCTTTTGCAGTTCTCATTAATCCAGCTGTAAGTGACCTGCAGCATCAGTGTCAGCTCGTTCACTTCCGATCAGGATTTTTGGCATGTGACAGTTAAATCCCAGAACTTTACACTGATCCTATTTTAGTCCAGGTCGTATTATATCCAAGAGCTGAGACTCTCTTCAGGACTATTTCTATGACAGCATTTTCATTGCTTGTTATATGTGATCTTAATTATAAAATAAAGCTATTTAAAACAAAGAGACTATCAAATACTGCTTCACACATGATCAGAATTATAAAACCTTTGATATTTCAGGATAAAATACTTGATTATTAATTCAAACTGGAAAGAGTTATGAGAAGATTTGTGCCTCCATTCAGGCTGAAAATCTGTGTATCTGTGTGAGAGAGCGATGGATAAATATAGGATAAATGGATGGATAAATAAATATTACATTTTCTAGCTTTTTTTATATGGCCTTTACAAACTAAAGATGTGGAGGAATGTTCTTTTTGTAATTGTTCAAAAAGGCTGCCTTGACATGTACGCAATTGTTGGACAGTGTTGAAGCCATTAACATTAGTCTGCAAACAACAGTCAGTGTTGCAAATGTTGCTCCATAAAGTTATTCTATAAGTTCAAAACAAACAAAAAAAAGACCCACCTCAAGGCATATATATGCTATGACTCAACTAAACTAATATTAACCAGGTAAAAAATATACCAAAGGTTTATAGGATAAATGAAAATTTGTAATGCTGTAATGTAAAATAAAAATAAAACGGAGGTGCAAGAATAATACCTAGTCTCCCTCCGCCCCCACCCACCTTTGGGTGGGGGACCTGTCCTGACTGAATACCCACCCTTTTTAGAGTCCTTGGATGGAGTGTTGGAGAGCGCTCCTTCAATGCTCACGTAGGCAATGACAGTGGGACCTGGAGGGGCATGATTGGGAAGAATGGCCCCTCTGATCTGAACCCGAGTGTTTTTTTGTTCTTGGACTTCTGTGCTCATCATGGATTGTTCATAACAAAACCCATGTTGAAGCATAAGAATGTTCACATGTGCATTTGGCACCAGGACACTCTAGGCCGCATTGTCGATGATTGTGGGGGAGGATGCTGGGAGGCCCAAATGTTCTGTGAGGGTCTGCTGGAAACGTCTGGCAGAGTCCCCTGTCAGAAGGAGCTTTAACTCCCACCTCCATCAGAGCTTCAACCATGTCCTGAGGAAGGCGGAAGACATTGAGTCCAAATGGGCTCCGTTCCGTGCCTCTGTTGTCAAAGCAGCTGACTAGAGTTGTGCCTGTCGCAGTGGAAATCCCAGAACCTGCTGGTGGACCCCGGCAGTGAGGGATTGGAGCTTGTTCAACCAGTCTACATGCATTTTCCTGTGGGGGGTGTTTTGGGAGTATGGGGTGCCGGACTCCCTTGTACAGGCTGTCCGGTCTCTGTTATGACCGGTGCTAGAGCTTGGGCTGCATTGCCGGCAGTGAGTCGAATTAGTTTCCAGTGAGAGTTGGACTCTGTCACCGATTCTGTTCATTATTTTTCTGAACAGAATTTCTAGGCGCAGCCAAAGTGTTGAGGAGATCCGGCTTGGTGACCTCAGCATCAGGTCTCTGCTTTTTGCAGATGATGTGGTTCTGTTGGCTTCATCGAGCCGGGACCCCCAGCTCTCACTGGAATGATTTGCAGCCATGTGTGAAGCGGCTGGGATGAGAATCGGCCCCTCCAAATCCACGACCATGGTCCTCAGTCGGAAAAGGGTGGAGTGTCCTCTCCGGGTCAGGAATGAGGTCCTGCAACAAGTGGAGGAGTTCAAGTATCTTGGAGTCTTGTTCACGAGTGAGGGCAGGATGGAACGGGAGATCGACAAACGCATCGGTGCAGCATCTGCAGTAATGCAGACAACTGCACTGATCCATTGTGGTGAAGAAGGAGCTGAGTCCAAAGGCAAAGGTCTCAATTTACGGGTTGATCTACGTTCCTACCCTCACCTATATTCACCACCTGTGGGTGGTGACCGAAAGAACAAGACTGCTAGTACAAGCGGCCAAAATGACTTTCTTCCTCAGGGTGGCTGGCTTCTCCCTTAGAGATAGGGTGGGAAGCTCAATCATGCGGGAGGAGCTCAGAGTAGCCACATTGAGAGGAGCCAGAAGAGGTGACTCGGGCATCTGGTCAGGGTGCCTCCTGGATGCCTCCCTGGTGAGGTGTTCCGGACACGTCCCACTTGGAGGAGACCCCGGGGAAGACCTAGGACACACTGGAGGGACTATGTCTCTCGGCTGATCTGGGAATGCCTTTGGATCTCCCCAGTGGAGCTAGAAGAAGTGGCTGGGGATAGGGAGGTCTGGACTTAGGTAGCTTAGGCTGCTGCCCACGCAATCCGATCCCAGATAAGCAGAAGAAGATGGATGGATGGGTGGAAGAATAAAACATTTATAACATTTGATTGCATTCATGACTAGGATTATATAGCTTTTGAATCAGTGTTTAGAACTGTTGACACTGGCATACTGCATAGAAAGAAAAGACAAACACAGTTGACTTAAAAGGCATTCTGTAAACTATATTCAAAAGTTTCACCATCACTTTTTTCTTCTTTCAATTCAAACAAGTACAGACAAATAAAAGAAAAATAATAATTGAGACTCTATGGGGTTTGATGGCATTTTTTTTAAAGCCCTTGGAAAGCAAACAAGTCCTTGAAAGATTTTCTAATATCCCACCCTTGATCATAAATATCACTTCACATTTCTCTTTTTTCCATTTCATTTAGAATTTAATAATAATATACTATTGTGGCAATCTTAGAGCAACTAAGGTTCTTAGTCAGC
Organism: Arrhamphus sclerolepis; assembly: GCA_037176975.1. Lineage (NCBI taxonomy): Eukaryota > Metazoa > Chordata > Actinopteri > Beloniformes > Hemiramphidae > Arrhamphus > Arrhamphus sclerolepis. Next base: position 12,873,191 of record JBAMYA010000002.1, read on the forward strand.
ATAAACCACGCTACGCTATTTCAAAACACACAACACACAGTAGTATCAGATCTGGCTGCTGGTTGCACTGAGCCTGAGTGCTGCTGCTTCAATAGAGGGAGCTTGATTGACACATACAGCCCAGGCGTGCCAACCAATCCATCCCAGGTGCTGTCACCTGAGCTGCTGCATCACCTCCCCTCTGCAGTTGAGCAGAACCACACCCCACCACCACAACTATACTTTTAAAAAATCAAACTGAAGGTTTCTTGTCCCCTGCCTTTCGCCTTTGAGCTGGGATAGGCTCTACACAGACCCCCGTGACCCTGCACAGGAAATAGCGGGTATAGATAATGGATGGATGGAAGGTTTCTTGCAAAGGACATAGTATGTTAGAGAGAAAGAACGCAGATTATGGTTGGGATTAATTTAAAAATAAAATGACACACAAAAAAAATAAAAATAAAAACACGAGAACACATGAAATGCAACAGCCTGTTTTCTTATGATGGCAGGTTCAAGAGTCTATGTTTCACTTGCAGCTCAAACACTGAGAACAGCAACCGCAACACACACACACACACACACACAGATAACTGAAAATAGCTGGTGACACTTTTGAATGCAAATAAGAAAAAAAGTGAAATGTAAATTTAAAAAAAAAAATACAATATATGAAAAAAAAAGATATTTAATGTCAAATGTATAAGACCAAAATAATTGAGTCCATCACAAGGCCTCAACATAATGCCAGCTGTTAAATGCCTTAATAGCATCTGGGACAAAGGAAAACTTACTGCTGCAATCAGTCCACATCTGTTTTAAAGGCATGTGCAGAGGATGACTGGTTATTGTGTATGATACCACTGAAGATGTTTATTGAATTTATATAATCGTAAAATTGTATTACAGCATCATTGTTCAGTTCAAATCATCTGCTATGTTCTTTAGTGTTAAAGTAAAAAAGTAGGAGACAGAGCTATTACACCCACACACACACACATATATGTATATACATATAATATATATATATATATATACACATGCGCGTGCAAGGACACAGATCAAACAGTTTTTTTTTAAAATGCTGATGTTAAACAGAACCAATTCGTCTTTTTGAACAAGGAATGCAAATTGCTGTGAGGTAACAGAGATAACCATCATACCACTTGGCTATCTGTAAATGAATCAACTGGATAAAAATAATAACCAAAGGGACAACAAGGAGTTAATTCAATTTATTTTATTTATATAGCGCCTATTTACGAGTCATCTGCGCTTTAGAAACCCAGAGCTTGACCCCCGAGGACAACGCCATCAGTGGCAAGAAAAAAGAATTCCCTCTTGGAAAGAAACCTCGGGCAGAACCCAACTCTTTGCGGGACCCTCCTGCCAAAGGCGAGCTGGGTAAGGAGGAGATGAGGAGAAGCAGGACAGTGGGAATGAAGGACAGAGGAGATGTACAATATACAACATGTAAAAAATTTTTTTTACAAAAATCAGGTATAAAAATATATACATATGTAATATGTAAAGGTATTTAATAAATATAAATATGTATAGATATGTGATAAATTTTTACATATATATAAATATAAATATGTGGTGGTCAGTGGATTGGAATGCAGGAAGGCCACACTAGCCAGCATCCCACAGCAGCATAGTGCAATCACCACAACAACGCCTGAAAAAGGAGAAGAGACAAGACAGCAAGACTATGGAAGAGAGACAACACTGGTTCTATTAAATTACTTAGGACAATCTGAGACTGAGATAAGACAGACAGGTTGTAGATGCTCAGGATTCCCCCCAGCAGCCTAGACCTATAGCAGCATAACTAGGAGATGATCTAAGAGACTACATAGTTAAATTCTTTATCAAAATGGGAGGTCTTCAACCTAACCTTAAATGTAGAGGGGGAGTCTGCCTCCTGGACTGAGGTTGTGAGTTGATTCCATTATAGAGGAGCCTGATAGCTGAAAGCTCTTCCACCCTTTCTAGACCTCCAGACTCTTGGAACAGCAAGTAAACCTGCATTCAGGGAGTGGAGGGCTCTACTACAATAGTCATTAGCAATGAGATTTTTCACATATATTGGAGCTTTACCATTCAAAGCTTGATATGTAAGAAATAATATTTTGAATTCAACTCTAAATTTAACAGGGAGCCAGTGTAATGAAGCTGTCATGTGGTGAATGACTAAATAAACACAACTGTGCTCTAGAGACAGTTAGTGAAATCACTCATGTTTGGTTACAGAACTAACAGCAGGAGACTCCATTTTTCAGAGTTCACACTTGACCACATGTGTACGTATACACACCCACACACACGCACACAGTCACACACACTGTGAATGGAATGGAACAATCTGAAGTCTCTTGTCTCACTGATCAGAAGCTGTTTTAGGTCATTGCCATCCAAGGCTATTCATTGGTGCAGCAGCTCACCTCTCTGCCCTGCTGATGATGCTTTCCACGCAGAAGTTATTCAGGTGTGTCAAACACTCAGTAATGGCAGTGATATAGTCTCTATGTGGCTTAGAGAGTGCTCCCAGTGTGTAGCCTCAAAGCATACCTGGATTTTCTTCCCGTGACCACCTCTTCTTGTGCAGCAAGCCACTGTTTAAAAACCCAGAACCTTCACCCTAGTTTTTCAGACACAAAACACTTTAACCCTACAATGTCAGGGCAATCAGCAGATCTATCATTCATCTGATACATTCAGTTCCTCAAGTTCCAGGGACACCAAAGCAGTGCTTTTTTACTGTAATGGTGGTTTATTTGTTTGCTTATTTGCTTGTATAATGTACGTAGAAATAAGCTAAATGCATCAGAAGAACTCTTCTTTCAGGATTTCCCTTCAGAGTTCACCACAACAGATCATCCCTTTTCCATCTCTCTTCTGCATCTTCCTCTTGTCACACTGAGCAACTGCACATCCTTTTTCATCACATCCAGAAATCTTCTCTTTAGTCCTCCCTTCTTTTCTCTCCTGCCTGGTATTACCAGCCATTTCTATCCATCGTTTTTACCAGTCTAGTTGCTATTCCTCCTCTTATGTCCAAATGTAATCAAGACCCAATGGTCCAGTTACTGTGTTTAATAGTATATGAACATTAAGTGTGATGAGTATATAGCAGTGTAATTTAATTAGCACACACACATATATATGTTTATTTTACATTAAGGTGTATAGACATATTCAATTATGTTATGGTACTTTCAGAGGGCTTGCAGAGGGGAACTGGTCATCCTGCCTGCGTAGAAAAGAAAACTCGATAGTCCACCAATTTTGAACTAGTATAGCATTGTTTCTTCTGTAAATTTTAAAGAATCTGACATCAGTATATACTCAGAAACTAACAGTAGGACTTACCACTTTGTAACTGTCTCACTTGACAAGTCGGTAGTGGCAGAAGAGTAAATATGATCAATTACCTGCTTAAGATTTATTGGAACAAACCGCTATAACGAGGAGGGTTGAAAGAGTAGATAAAGATGTTCTCCTGGTTGAGTATGTAAAGTGTGTTTTGTTGAATTATAGTGGAGTGTGCATATATGATTTGTGAAAATATTTATTCTTCATCTTGTAGTTCGACTGGTGTGGGCTTTGTGTAAATATATTGTATGTGTCATTAGTCAAGTGTCAGTTGGTCTAAATAAATGTTACTATTTTGAGCTTTGAAAGTCCCATGCTTCTTCATCTAAAATGTAAAGTCGCCATCAGTCAAACTGACACTAAACCAGTCTCTCTTACTTTATCTCCAAGATGCCTAACCCTGACTGGTCCTCTGATGTGCTCATTTTTAATCCTATCCATTTGCATCACTCCCAGATAAAATCATAACACCTTCAACTCTGCCACACTGTCTCTTGGTCACTTACTTTTTTCTCCAAGCCACAAAGAAGGAATGGTCTCACTTCTGGCTTGTATCGCAAGTGAAGAAAGAATGCAGCAGGGGATCATTAGGAGCATTGAAGCAGCATTTCAAGTAACTTGGACTAATGTGGTGATGAGAGAGCTGAACCAAAAAGTGAAGAGTCTCTGTAAATAAGCTGATCTTTATTCTTACCCCACTTATGATCATGAAGAGGAAGGCTGTGTTCTTCTGATCCTCTCTGCTCCTTTTCTTTGCGCTCTATGAAATCACATAAAATAGCACACATATAAATACAGACTATAGGGGTGTAGTAAGAATAAGTCTTTCAAAGAAGATAAATATTTATTTATTGATATTTACAAGATTTACAGCAATACAGAGCACATTACAAATAACATCACCTAAAAAGATTTTTATTCATACGCATTTCAGATTCAGAAAAACACAGAATGAGATGTTAATATTCTTGTGCGAGCACGTTCAATTGATGGATGGTAGACCTGAAGGGGGGAATGAATTTACGGGTACGCATCATCAGTAGTGTTCCTCAGGGTCATGGGGTGTTTCGGCCTTTCACACTATACACCCTCTTCAGAGGCGGCCAGCTGCAGGATGATCGGACCTGAGCTTGCTTCCCAAGCCCAATTAGCCATGAGAGTCACCTTGTTGTAAAGTGGCAGACACCTCAGGGGACTATGCGTGGCAGGGGCGTCCGGTTCCCTGAGTCAGGCCTAGGCTAACTGCATACTTCCTGTCAACTACTTTGGGGCCCAAATGGAGTCGTTCCTCTTCAACCAGAGCCACTTGCTGCTTCTTTCAGCTGCCTCTGACATGGCTTTGATGGCTACACGCTAGTTCTGGCCCCTCACTCCCAAGTCATCACTTGTGGTAGATGTTCCCACAAAGCCTCTACACCCCACTTCCACTGAGTGGATTTCAACATTCCAGCCGTGATATCGAGCTTCAGCGGCCAGCTCGGAGTATCGCAGAGGTTTCCGCTCATATGCCTCCTGCATGGAGTCCTCCCAGGGTACAGTGAGTTCGACTATATAAACCTTCTTTAAGGAAGGGGACCAGAGCACCAGGTCAGGCCTCAAGGTGGTAGTGGCGATCTCTGAAGGGAACACCAGCTGTTTACCAACATCTGCCAGCATCTTCTAGTCGCGTGCTGGGCACAGCTGGCTTCTCTCAGATGGTGCAGAGTTGCTCCTGGAAGCTGTGGTCCCTTCACGGACAAAGGCAGTTCCCAATGAGACATTAGCTGTTGGCAGTGGTAGAGTGTTAATACTAGATCGTTTTCCCTCCAGTGTGGAAGCGAGGCTCTTCAGGACTTGGTTGTGTCACCAGGTGTACCGTCCCTGGGTGAGACTGGTTTTGCACCCTGTGAGTATGTGACAGAGGGAGGCTGGCTTGGCGCACAGGAGGCACGCAGGATCTTCGCCAAACCACTGGTGGAGATTAGCTGGTGTCGGAAGGACCGCGTATATGGCTCTGATGGCGAAGCTCAAGCTCCTCGCGTCCATGGCCCATATATCCCTCCAGCTCAACTTCCTCCTTTCGACACCTTCCCACCATGTCCACAGTCCCTGTTTGCCAAGGGCGATTGCCTTGGCCAGTCTTGCCGCCTCCTCCACCACCATATTCCTCCGTGATGGCGCAGTGGCATTTCTCTAGGCTGGACGGCTAGTTGTTAGTCCAAGGCCTCCTCTTCCTTACTGAACATTCCCCACAATGTCAGCATGTCTGAGAGCTGCTGTTGCCTCTTCCACTGCTCTCACTGGTGTCCACGTCTGCCCAGTGGCCAAAGTTGGTGCATTTTCCCTTACCACCAGATCTTTGGACTCGTTCAAGGTAATCTGCAGTCGTGTTTTGGCACACTTGAACTCCTCTGTGAGGCTGGTAAGGGGCAGCTTGAGGACACTGTCTCCGTAGAGGCTTATGGTGGTGAGGCATCGTGGAAGTCCAAGCCACTTCTGTATGTAGACTGTAACTCTCCTCTCCAGCTTTTCTACTGTTGAGATGGGCATCTCATAGACTGCCAGGGGCCACAAAACCCAAGGCAGTAGACCAAACTGGAAGCACCAGGACTTTAGCTTCCCAGGTAGTTGGGTATTGTCAATCGCCAGTAGGCCTGCATTGATGTCTTTGCACAGCTGTTTCACCTGGTCTTTATCTCTCAGGCTTGTGTCATAGCGCCTTCCAAGGCTTTCGATTGGCTGCTCAGATACCCTGGGGATTGGATCGTCTCCGATGAAGAACTGCAAGTCAGCAAGCACTCCTTTCACCACTGAGATGCTGCGTGATTTGGATGGTTTGATCCTCATACGGGCCAAACTGATGTTCTCTTCGAGTTTTCTGAGCAGCCTCCTGGTGCATGGGACGGTGGTAGTCAGGATGATGATGTCATCCATGTAGGCTCTGAGGGGAGGGAGGCGCCGGCAAGAACTGAGTCTTTGTCCACCCATGACCCACTTTGAGGCTCGGATGATGACCTCTATCGCCATGGTGAAAACCAAGGGAGATACAGTACATCTGGCCATAATGCCTACTTCCAGGTGCTGCCATGAGGTGGTAAACTCAGATGTAGAGAAGCAGAACTGTAGGTCCTGAAAGTAGTCTTTGACCAGGGTTGTGATGGTGTCCGGGATGTTAAAGAACTTGAAGGCAGTCCAGAGGAGCTCATGGGGCACAGAGCCGAAGGCATTGGCGAGATCCAAAAAGATTACATAGAGGTCCCTGTTCTCCAGTTTTGCATTTTGGATCTGGTGCCAGATCATGCTGGCATGTTCTAGGCATCCAGAGGAGCCTGATATTCCTGCCTTCTGAACAGATGTGTCCACATACTCATTTCTTTGCAGGTACTCGGCCATCCTTTGTGCAAGGACTCTGAAGAAGATCTTACCCTCCACGTTAAGCAGGGCAATTGGGCGGAACTGACTGATGTTTGCTGCGTCTCTCTCCTTTGGGATAAGGATCCCACCTGCCCTATGCCACGCTTTGGGAATGGACCTCTTCTGCCATACCGTCCTTATAAGGATCCAAAGAAACCTACAGACGTCTGGTGCGTTCTTGTACACTTTGTATGGGACTATGTTTGGCCCAGGAGCTGACGCTGTCCTCGCCCGATGAACGATCTTCTCCACCTCCTTCCATGTTGGAGGACCGGTCTTAAATGAATGTCCGGAGGAATAGCCAAGTGTTCATGGCACCTTGGATTAGAGTAAGTTGCTCTCAGGTGCTCCTCCAGATCATTCTTAGTTGTTTTTAGAACTCCTCTTTTCTCCTTGGTAAAGAGAGTCTTTAGGAATTTGAAGGGATCTTTGTAGAACTGTGTTCTCATTTGTTCATTCTTCCTCATTCGTTTCCTCGAGTTCTCTGCTCTGCGGAGGGACGCCAGACATGTTTTGATGTCAGCTTGGAGTGTGCTTATGCCCTCCTTTTCCACTTCCTAGGCCTTCTTCCAAAGTTTCCTGAGTTGTCGCTGTTCTTTAACGAGGCGCTTGAGCTCTTGTTGCCTCCTGGAGACGAGTGGAGTGGGAACCTGTTTAGCAAACTTTGGTTGTAGTACTCCAAAGCGTTCTGCTCCGTATTGATAGATGATGTTACCCATTTTCTCTAACTTCTTTTCCACTGTGCCTTGAAGTTGTTCGAGGGACCGTGTTAGATCGTCATTCACCGCTTCCCACAGCTTCTTTTCCGCAGTACCGGGCCAGTTTACACGCAGTTTGTGGTCTGGGAGTTGCCTCTCGACTACAAGTCGGGGGGTTTGGGTGGATTCCACTACTGATGTTTGGTCCACCGCTAGTTCAGTGATTGAGTCTGGCTCTTATGTGACAAGGGTGCTGATGCTCTCCAAACTATGGTTTACGTCCAGTTGGTGAACTTCATTCAGTTGATTCGACTCCTTCCGCAAGAAGTAGTCGATGCAAGGTCCTTGTCTCTCTTCACTCAAGCACTTTTTCTTTCCCTGCTGAATCCTCAAACCCCGAAAAGATGTTACTTTCCTCCATCCGCAGCTACATATCTGCAGCTTGTGGTCCGCTGCTGTGGCAAGACTTGAGCTGGTTGCTGTGGTGTTTTCTTGCACTGTGCTGTCTTTACTCGTAGTCGGTTCATGTCCAGTCGTTACCATTTTATCAGCGGGTGAGTCTTCTTCCGCCCCCGCTCTCGCAGACTCTGGGGGTGTTCTCTTTATTTGTTTCTTTGTAGCTAATGAGGGTGTCTCTACATACTGCAAGGCGTGAGAGACTACAATCGCGGGCAGCTACCCCACGACTGACCCGATGGGGTCTATTCCCTCCTGCCAGCTGTCTCTCCATGCTGTCACAAGGACTTTCCCCTGTTGTCAGCTGATCTTTCTCAGCAGTCACTGGACAGGTACTATGTACTTACATGCATAGCATGCAGATGATTACAGTTCCAATGTATCAGTGCTGTGATGCTCTTACTGAAAGTGATGATTTTAACCTTCTTCTTTGGCCACTTTACATGAGTTACTGCCATGATAATATCAAGAGTTAACTTTTTGACAATTTTACATTTAAAAAATGATTTTTTTCTAATTATATTTGTAATCTCTCCTCTCTTCACGAGAGTTTGAACTGCACTGTCATCAGCACTGAAGATGGACTGACATCCTCTTTTTCATTAAAAACGCGCAAATGAACAAATGAATGTCTCACCACCTTTGGTGCATCAACAATAGTGACGACTGAGTGTACAATGAGTACATTTCAACATTTCGTTTCTGATTGCATCATATGGATACTTGCAATGTACTTTGGAAGACATATTTGTTAATGTGAATGCTCTCACATATTCAAAATATTAAGTATGAGTGTACGAGTACGCCATTTGGAAAACAGCCACTGTATGTGCCTCTAATTGGTTCTCACAGCTAAACACAAACACCACTAATTAAGTCATGCAGCAACCTGATGCTGCAACTTGAGCCAATCAGAGGAACATATAGGGCAGGGCATAACTTAAAATTCCTGTTAAAGTCTTTTCAAGGCAAACAGAGCTACAGCAAAGCTGTACACAGCAAAACAAGACAAATAATGCGCAACAACCATTTTCAAACAAAAAAAGAAAAAAAAAAGGCCAAGAGGTCATGCCCCCAACCCACCTGCCAGCACCCAAACCACCAATCTGCCCAGCAGACCCCGGACCACACCAGAGTGGAGACCCCCAAGGAGGCAGAGAGGACCGGAGGCCCAGGAGTCAGCCGAAGAGCAGACCCCAGAAAGCAGAGCTAAGAAACCCCAGATCACTGACTTCAAATTCAAAATCCAAATATCTGATGTCACATTTGAAAATTTAGAAAACAAGCAGTTTAATAATTTACAAAATGTCATGTATTGTATCATTCATTATTATCACACTGTGTTCATTTATATGTGGAATATTAGTGTAGTAAGTGCACTCCTATACATGAGAGTCTACTCAGGAATAAGGCTAAAGAGCAAATGAGAGGCTTTCAGTTCATAAAACAGTCTTTCTTATCATTTTAGACTTAAATTCATCATCTGATCACTGTGGCAGCACGGTGGCTTAGTGGTTAGCACTCTTGCCTCACAGCAAGAAGGTTCCTGGTTCGAGCCTCCACAGGGGCCTTTCTGTGTGGAGTTTGCATGTTCTCCCCGT
>JBAMYA010000002.1:12882798-12893132 GCA_037176975.1 Arrhamphus sclerolepis
GTGAGCTGGGATAGGCTCCAGCAGACCCCCGTGACCCTGAACAGGAAATAGCAGGTATAGAAAATGGATGGATGGATCTGATCACTGTTTGAAGATATTCCCCAAATATCAAACAAACGATTCCTCTCTCACACATGTGCACATTTTCTGTCTCTGTATCTCCCATTTTTTTTCTTTTTTATCTGCACCTTATACATGAGTTCACACAACCTCACACACACACACACCTGAAGTGTTTCTCTAAACAGGCGTCTCCTTTCCCAGCGAGGTGCCTTTGTAAAGTATCTCAACCTAAGAGAAGAGAGGCCAATTTAACCCCCCCTCCCCCCTCTATTGCTTCTTTTCTCTTTCCTCCTACCTCTCTCCCCCACATCTCATCTTGTGTCCTTGCTGACTTGTTTGTCCCACTGGTGTTTACCACCTTCTTCTCCCCCGCTTGGCTCGGCATCCACACTGACAGTGAGGCCATTATTTTTCCTTTCTCACTTGTACACCCCTTACCTCTCTTTTACACGCTCTCTCTGTGCCGCACCCATGTCCTTTTTTTTTTTTTTTTTCTTTCTGTGTCCTAATTGGCTCTGCACTTTTCCTCCAGTCATCTTGAGTGTTTCTTTGAAAGCTGAAGTAAGAGCAGCAGGAGAGAGGATAATGTGCAAGGCCCCCCTGCAATGACGCAGTCCAAACCACTAGTTTTCATCTTTTTCTTTTTTTTTTTTTTTGTGTCAGAGGAAACTCATAATATTAAATAGTATATACTCTCATGGCTGTTCATGAAACTGGGAAACAAAAGAGTCAAAGTACAGCATATTACTTCAGCTAACAGAGGTTGTATGACAGTGCAGGATGCTCAAGAAATCTTTCTGCACTTTTAAGGGTATAAATATTTTAGTGGCCCCTGCAGTTGTGTGTGTGCATGCTGTTACCCAGTTGCAGGCTAGCTTCAGCAGAGTAATGCCTTTCTGTTCTTCAGGGTCTTCAGGGTTGAGACCTTACTACTGAGCACAGCCAAACCAGCTCACAGCCCCAGTGATGAAAAACTCAAAACATCTTTAGTTATGTTGAATTCACTTCTCTTGTTTTTATTTATTTATTTATTTATTTATTTTTTATATTCCCTGTTGTACACTACTCAAGGTACAGCATGTACCAGCTTAAAACTGGACATTCAAAGAAGTGCACTCTGACTTTCATCAATATTGATGATAACACTGAATTATTTGGGATTTAGGACTCAAAAGAATCTGGCTGTATTAACAGTAATGTATCATTTGCTTTTGGCTTGAAAGAAAGAGCATCACAATATCAAAGATTGGTTTTAGACTGATAGCATGAGAGAAAATATATTATAGTCAAAGAGAGCATAAAGCCTTCCAGATAGTTCTACAGGTCTCATTAAATAATTAGTCTCTTTGAAGGCTTTAAAGAGCCATTTTGTAGATTTATCTGCAGTAATTCAAAAGGTAATTTCAGTTCCTTCATCTGTAGAAATCTGAGTACTTACAAATGAAAAAGAGGACCAAGTAGTTAACCAGCATATGATTTTTTTGTTTGTTTGTTTTCTTTGTTTTTTTTGTTTTTTTTAATATATAGCCACAGAGTCATAGGATCTCCCATGCTCTGTGTTGACGTCCAAAGATCGTTTGCACTTTGTCATCTAACTCACAACACTGCATCTATTACGACACAAGCCGCTCTCACCACTCCCGCTTAGCACCTCCCATCTTCCTCCATCATGCTCACTCTAGATTCAGCTCAATTATTCATCCCCACTCAAGCTAAATAGACTACAAGCCTTGAAAAGATGCAGACGAAGGAGGGATATCCTTCCAATAACACTTCTGTGTGGTGGCTTCAGTTCAGCTAGTAGCTGCAGGCTTTTTCGTCCCTGCTCCCTCTCACCCCCTTTTCATGCTACCTCTCTGCCTTTATCCTCTCCTCAGCATGTGTGCATCATTTTCAACCCTCGAGCATGCCCAAGATGGCCCCTGCTGTGAGGAAATGTCAGACGTTTACCACCCGTCATCTTCCTTACCAAATATGCATGCTCATGCAAACACACAGAAAACACAAGGGCATAGAGTACATGCGTGCACAAACATACATTCACACACACATACACACACACAAGCCAACACACAGCACAACGGTGGAAATCTCATTAGTCAGAGGGAGTATGGCATTGATTTCTGCCTCTCATGGTCTTGGTGAGATCTGGTTTGGCACAGTCAGACTCATGTGAGAGCACCCACAGCAACACAACGGGTTAAGCCGATTATATTTTTGGGGAGCAGGGAGACCTGAGGAGTAGAAGGATTCACTTTTGTCACCCCTCTCTACCCCTTTTTATTCCTCCTTTTTCTTTTTTTTTGTATGTTGATTTATTTATGTGCGTGTGAGGTTTAGTCACACTGGAGTTACGGTTGCCTTCAGTTACTTGAGCTGGAAAAGGTTTTAAATTCAGCACATTACATGTGCGAACAATAAATGAGGACAAAAAATGGAAAAAAAAAAAAAAAAAAGGGAAAATAAGGTGTGCTGTTGGGGGTGGCGTGGGGAGTGGGGGTACACTAATACATCATTATGAAAATTATGAAAATAAACTTCACAGCAAAGCAAGCCAAGCATTAGGTTGAATGGATAATGCCACGCTGTTGGCTATATTTCAATATTTTAATAGCTGGCTAAGCAGCATAAATTTGATTACAAGCTATCAATATCTTCCATTTCCCACTCCTTTATCTCTAAGCATTGATCTTGAACCAGGTCTTCTTTGATAGTAATGGGTTTCATCATCGGATAAAACATATATTTTTTTTCCCCAACAAGGTTCACTGAATAAAAGATGTCCCTTTGTTATTAGAATAAATAAATAATGTAAATATGAACTTGCGTAATTTGTGGTCATTTCGTGCTTGTTTTTCCCTCCAGATGTGAGCCAGTGTATGTGAGTAAAACTAGGAGAATCAAGGTGTCTCAACATTGTTCCTGTTGATAAAATGCTCATTATTGTTTATAAGTGAGTTTGTTTGGGTTTTTTTTTTTTTTTTTTTGTTTCTTTGTTTTTGTTTTTGTTGTTTTTTTTTTTTTTCTTTTTGTGAGTCAGATATTGAAAAGGCTGCTGTTGCATGTAATTATGTAGCAATTATCTGCTTCCTTGCTTCGATCTGGTGTTCTATCGCTGTAAAGCAAAGTAAGATTGTGTCTATTACACTCCTGCTGGCATGGCAGGCTCACTGAAAATACAGTCAAGCTTCTCAACAGAGGATTATTGAATGTTTGCCTAAACTTCTCAAGTCCAAATAACCTCATGCCTTCCTCTCAGCCCTTCATTGGTGCAGTCCCAGCCTTGTTGAGGCCAGCCTTTGGTTCAGAGGGATAATTAGTCCACCGTCTGAGGGAGAAGGAATCATTGATATGTATTTTTCTCCCTCTATTTACGTCCCCTCGAGTCAAGTTGATTCTTTGAAGTCAGGGCATGTATGAAATCACTTGATCTTTATTTCTTTAAGTTCATTACTTGTTTTCTAGTTGTGTGCATGTCATGCATTTAAAAAAAAAAAACCCTTTGAGTTGACTTTGTGATGTGTTGTAACAGAGAACATCAAAGGGATCACGCCCTCTGTCTGCTTTTCTCTCTCTTCCTCATTCCTTCTCTCTCTCATTCTTTTCCTTTTCATCTCCTTTCCTGCTTTTTACAGTGCTTATTTCTTTTTTTTTTAACAACTACATGCTGAGAATGGTGCTCTTCGGGCAGAATTGTGAGGAAAATGGTAGAGGCTCTAATTGTTTTTCTTTTATTATTTTATTGTAAAAACCCATTTAAAGTTCATTCATTCTCATTCAGGTCATTAAATATGGTTTCATGTCAGTGATTAGATAATGAACTCCTTCATTTCTCCTGGAGGCAGGCTTACAGACAGCATGGAATACTAAAAAACCTTTTCTGCTCTTGTTGACCACCAAATACTTACATTCAGTGTGTTTTCATCTCATCCATAATATTTAATCAGTATTTACTGTATGATTGCTGTTGCATTCTGATTATGTTTGATCTGAAAGCTTAACATCATTCGCTTTCAATTCTGTGTATCAAATCAGATGATATTCTTCATATAAAATAGATTCTGTCCATAATTAATGACATATTAAAAGCAGTGCTGACATATCTTCATTATGTGACAGATTCATCAGCAAATAAGTTATTAATAAGTTATTGTAGTGGAGTGATTTGTGTCAGGCATGAGCAAGGATGTCATGAAGACTGCAAAAAAAAAGAAGAAAAGCAACCATTTTCAGATTCATTATAATGCATAATTCAGTTATCAGACTGACTAATTTGGCGAGATGTGTGCCATACTGGTGACATTACTTAATGAATAGAAATGTTGCACAACTGGTCCACAACTTGATGAAAATTTGTAGTGATATTACAACTCATTATGCCACAAATCAAAGCATTTCTAGATATATCGTGATTTCTTTTTTTCTGCTTCCACCATGATAGTGACATTTCTAGCTTTGATTGAATTGTTTCGACAATCGCTGGACAAATTACCATGACATTTTGTGCAGACAGTGGCTTTTTACTTGTCATAATTAGGTCAATCTTCCAAAAATAGCCACACTCTTTTTCATTTTATGCTGAGAACTGTTCTTCTTAAACTCATGATAGCACGTGGACCCTTAGAAACATCCAGTCTGTTGTTGCCTTGCTCTACAGCTATGGGGGGACCCTCATGCTGGATGGTTTCTGATGGGATGGAGGGAAAATCCAACGCTTTGGTGGAGGTCTGCAGTGACACTGGCCCACCACACCAGTATCAATTGTGATTCAGCCTGAAATTATGGTTGCAGTCCCCAGTTGTTGCTGAGTAAGTGTTTGAGGTCAACTTCACAGTTCATTGGGGGAAACCACAAACCACAGAAACCACCATGCACTCATTTACATAGACCACAAGTTTCAGTCAAGTTTTAGTTTATGTGTATTTTGGGCAATTTTGTCAAGCAAGACATAAAATGCAAATCATAATGCAGTTTTTAAAAACCCAATTGAATTTCTGATTTTTTTTTTTTTTTGCACTTTAATCAACACATATTTGAATGTGCACTGTAGGTATATTTAAATTCCAGTTACATGATTTTGCACAGAATAACATTAGTTTGCAGGTTATCAAAAACACAACAGCAGCTTACTATAACGTTAGCGTCCTTACATTTGCATGAATTTTGGGATAAGTCATTTCAAGTTTATGATGTTTTTACTGGTGATAGTCGCTCCTGTTGGTTTACAAAGCATGTTGTCTTCTTGAACATCAAATGTAAACTATATTTTATACAGCTTATTTTTCTTCCTTGGATTTTTACAGGGCCCTGCATCCAACATTTGTGTTACTGCATAGGTGTGTTTCTTCCAGGCGTTGGTGTGTATGAGAGATAAATGCTCCATCTTCCCAGGAGAATTTAACTTAGTTGTCCCCAACAAGTCCAGCTTTTCCATGCGACTAACTTAGCTCTGATTGGATCTCATTGCAGCTTAGTATTGCTGTTCCATTTTGTTATTCTTTATCAAAAGTATCAATGTATTTTGTCAATGTATTTTCATCTTCTTGTCCCATTTTTCTATTTTGTTTTCATCCGCTTATAATGAAACCTATAACCAAAATTATTCATCAACAAATTTAACTCTCATTCAGAGCGCTGAAATTAGTCGTGCCTTGTCATTATTTTTATTCAATTAACTTCTGCTTCTAGAGGTATGTATACACCGCTGTGTGATGCATTTTGTACTTTTCTGTATGGAATTTAAAACATCTGCTTTGTACTCCTTTATCAATGTGTTCAAATATCTAACGGTTGAGTCTGTGAAAGTGTTGACATACACACTCCTCCATCTGTGCTTTGTCTTTGCCAGGCATTTTACGGCCCGTAGGGCAGCAGGTTATGGTCTGCCCTCAAGGCACCAGAGGGATGCCCTCTGGCCACAAGGCGTTCAGCCAGCCCAGCTGTGCCATGAACGGTCCCTGCACCTGATGTCTGGGACGTCTGGTTCCTTTTCACCTACTTGTACAGAGACAGCAAAAATGATCTTGATGCTACATGGAGAAAGGCTCACTTAATTTTTTTTATTTGCATTCATTTTTTTTTTTTTTTTTGAATTAATTAATTTTATTTTATTTATTTATATTCATTTATTTCATTTTGCCAGTAAATAAATAAAATCATAATCGTGATTTGTTGTGTCAATGCAGATGGAGGCAGTACAACAGTGCATGCACTTCTGCAACTCAGGAGGGTTATATTTTTTGACATTATGGAAACAAAGTGTAAGCATTTAATGCCATTGTTATCTATGATGCACTCACACACTTTATTCTTACTCTAACAAAGTTATCCAAGTGTATCTTTAATGTTGTACTTCACTTTTAGGATCTGCAGTGGAATTTAACTGCAATGGAATCATCTGATTGGACAGCTTGATTTACGATTAAGTAGTCACAATCCAATTAGTTTGAGCTATAAAAACTTTTGCATATGCAATTTCACAGTCAAACATAAAAAGTGTGTGTGTTTGAGTTTTCTGCTTTGTATCTGTCAAGAGACATTCAGAAAAAGCATTTCCATTTTCTTTGTGCTTTTTTTTTTTGTAACTTCACAAATGTGATTTATAGCTATGCACCACTTATGAACATTAATTTACAATTTCAAAAAACAAATTGACTTTATTTGAGTCCGTAGTGCTACATTGTGCAGCAAATGCTTGTGCTATGAGTCCCGAAGAACCTGTTTAAAAACTTCCTTCAGGTATAGAAGGCAATACAGGTCGCGGAAAACTATGACTTTACATCAATTTAAACTTGAAACAAATGGGATAAATTCCAAATATCATTAAGATATGACAAGCTATGAGCTGAACCATGGAGAACCACTATAAGAAAGACACACATTCTATAATTAGGATTAAATTTAAACACTGCATAATTCTTTATCTCTACGTATTTACAAACGCGCGTGTGAATATTGGTTCCCTTTTATGGCTCTATAACATTCTTCACTGTTGGGTTTCTGTGCAACATTACGCTAAGTGCACCAGACACAGTCTATTATCACTTTTTGAACAGTTTCATCAATGCATGTACATTGTGAGAGATCTGAATGTGAAGAATGGAAATTGTACCTTCAGACTCCTTTCTGTTGTTTTTTTTTTTTTTTTTCAGGATTAATTTCCTGTTTTTTTGTGATTGAATGTAAAATGGAAAAGAAAAAGAATAAAATGACTGAACCACAGTAAAAGTACAACAGAAAAAGGGCTGAAATGATTGGTTAATGACATTATAGACACATGAACTTAAACATCCACATCTGTCTTGATTAAAGTATTTTTTTTTCCTTATTTCAGTCATTCAGTCACAACTGTGTGGTTTGTGTGTACATCTTTATCCAATAAAAAAGGATTGTGAACCTCATCTTTTGTGCTCTTCCTCTTTTGTGATGTTTATATTTTAATGCTGGTGATAAAATGGGTTAGAGTTTAATTGAGTTTTGTGTCAAGAAAAACAAGATCTCTGCAGCACTGAGGTTCTCTGGTAGGCTGCTCCACAGATGAGGACCATAGTGAAACGAGGTCTCACCATAAGTTTTTGTTCTCACTTTAGGAACAACTTAAAGGCTGGTACCAGAGGACGTCAGGGTCTGCGAGGGTTCATAATTTAAAAGCAGGTCTGATAAATAAGAAGGTCCAAGACCGTTAAGACATTCATAAACAGCTAAAGTAACCTTAAAATCAATTCTGAAATGCACAGTGATTTTAAAATTGGTGTAATGTGGTCCCCTCTCTGGTCCTCATCAGAACATGTGCAGTTCTGGTTCTGCAGTTCTGAGTTCTGGAGTAATCGTAAGCTTGACATAGACTTTTTGAGAAGACCAGAGAACAGGGCTTTACAATAATCTAGCCTACTAGGAATAAAAGCATGCATCAACACCTCCATACTGGCAAAAGAGAGAAATGGTCAAACTCTGGCAATGTTTTTAAGATAATAAAATCCTGTCTTTTTGTTACATTTTTAATGTCAAAAAAAAAAAAACACCCAACACACTAAGAAGGATTAAAATCATTAAATTTTTGGTAAAATAATCTCTCTCTTGTCTTCAGGACCTAAAGTTTTTCCCAGGTTGAGCAAGATATTCTCTGCTAACCATGATTTATCCATCCATCCATCCATCCATCCATCTTCCTCCGCTTATCCAGAACCGGGTTGCAGGGGCAGCAGCCTGAGCAGGGATGTCCAGACCTCCCTCTCCCCAGACACCTCCTCCAGCTCCTCCGGGAGAATTCCAAGGCGTTTCCAGGCCAGCCGAGCAACATAGTCACCCCAGCGTGTCCTGGATCTTCCTCTGGGTCCCAGCAAGACATGCCTGAAACACCTCCCGAGCAAGGCGTCCAGGGGGCATCCGATACAGATGCCTGAGCCACCTCAGCTGGCTCCTCTCAATGTGGAGGAGCAGCGGCTCAACTCCGAGCTCCTCCTGGGTGACAGAGCTCCTCACCCTATCTCTAAGGGAGCGCCCCGCCACCCTGCAGAGGAAGCTCATCTCAGTCGCTTGTATTCGGGATCGTGTTCGGGACAAACCGGTTGAGAACCATGTCCTCGGACTTAGATTTGACCATGGAAGGAATTTACATTTACTTGCAGGTCTTCCTTGGCTTTGCTGCCTGATGGTCTGCTCAGCATGTTTTAAATGTGACATGTCCTTGACTTGGTCTGCTTTTTGTTGCAGGAGGGCAGACACCTGAAGCCAAAATGGAGGTGAAAACATCACTTCTAGACAACATGATTGGGGTTGGTGATATGGTCCTCCTAGAGCCCCTGTCTGAAGATTCATTTCTGGAGAACCTGAAGAACCGCTTTGACCACAATGAGATCTATGTAAGTATGCTTTCTAGTTTACCTTGGCAGGTCTTTCAGGTAGTGCTCTAACGTGTGCTGGGGGACATATATGGAACCATAATCTAGATCTCATTAGTCCCATGTTGCCCAATTAAACTCCCATTTGATTCTAATTCATCGTTAAAATTTTCTGTAATTTTCCAAAAGAAAAAAACAACAAAACAAATGAAAGTAAAATGTATTAGGCCAAATAACAAATTTTCACAAAAGTGCTTGATGGTTGCACTGCGAGCACTGGGGAATGTTTCATGTAGGGGTGCAGAACTCACTCTTCCAGGGTTTCTAGACTTCCACTATGACTGGTTATCTCAAACAAAGTAGACATTATCACCACTCATCTCACAGTCGGTGTTGATCTGATCTGTGTGGTTATCTTTCCCTGTTTTTGTCCAAACCAGCGCACTAAATTAGCCACTTTCATAACTGTGGACGCCTACACAGCTGGTTTTAAAGGACCAATGAACTCCAAAGTCCCAAATGCAGCGTGCTGCCCCCTACTGGATACCATTTCCGGTCACACTGGCATGAAAAGTTTACAAAACTGTACAGCATACCCAAGGCTACTTGCCAAAATTTAGCAAATTCCATCCATGGGGTTGGTGTTGAAGCCAATTAACTCTTCTTATTATTTTGCTGTGAATCTTTTTTTTCTTCTCATCCTTTTCCCTTTTCCTAACTCTATCTCAACATCTGTCCGTAGCAGTGTCACAGCACTGTATTCACGTTTATTTTATTTGGATCCCCATTAGCAGCAGCGCAGCAGTTGCTAATCTTCCTTGGGTTCACACTTAAAGTCAAATACAATGAAGGAAAAAGACAAAAAAAAAAAAAAAATCAATAATAATGATCATTCCAGCAATCGTGCCTGAGAAAGGAAACTCATTGGTGCCTTTTCTTCCACCTTTCTTTCCTTTTTATTCCAGTCATGGTTTCAGAGTGGTCCAGAGAAACCATAGTAACTGACTGGTCATTAAACCTGTGAAATGCCATCTTCATGAGCCATGAAATTAAGAGCTCAGACATGAGAAGGACCGGGTAGATTTTTATTATTTGCTTTGTGCTGTGGTGTAGCAGACCTTCTCTGGTCTGCAGGTTAGCTTCTCCAGACGGTACTCGAGTTGACTCCAGTTCTGCTCTGCCTGCCGTTGGCTCGCAGGACTCAACGTTTGTCACCTCATTTCTTTAGTAACGCTATTGTAGTTGAAGCTGCCTGTATCCTGCTGTGCATTGGGAATTCATTTTTGCATTTCAGATGCCCTAAATTTTTCAGTCCTAAACTGTAAGCTGAGTGTTTTTTGTTCTAGGGAAGCGCAAAAAGGGGAGGGGGGGGGGGGGGGGGGGGAGGGGGGGGCGAGGGGGGGGCGGTGGGAGGAGGGGTGGGGGGGGGGG
>JBAMYA010000002.1:12893232-12903951 GCA_037176975.1 Arrhamphus sclerolepis
CAGTCAACAGTGTACTTCCACTAAAAAAAAGAAAAAAGAAAATGGGGCCACGCTTAGCAAAACTGGAAAAAAACTGGCAAACAAACCCAATCTCCAACCTATACAATATAAGACTATTCACAAACACACATTACATTAAAAAGAGAAAAAAAAAAGAGACTCAAGTAACTGTTTACGCTGTTCATCAGAAACATAAGGTAATTATAGCCATGCTTTCTGGCAATGCCCACTAGTTAATGACTTCTGGAAAGATATCATTAACAAAGCATCATATTAAGCTGCTGGATTTCGTTCATACCATTGCTAGCTTGTTAGAAGACAGAACTTGGTGGCACTAGCTGTCACCAAGAAAACCATCAACCTCAACTGGAAAACCAGAAGACCCTCTGTCCTGTTCTTTGATGTTACACTGTTGGTAAATTTAGTCCTTTCTGACAGAATCGGGGTTCCAGGTGTTCATAAAATATGTTTGTTATGTTAAAATATGTTATGAGACTGTGAACGAGAGCTAGTGAAGGATACATACTCACATACAAACAACTGAGTCTCTCCTCTCTTTTGTGGATACTCTCTCTTTATGGAGATGCTATCTCAACCTAGGCCAAAAAAAACAAACAAACAAACAAACAAAAAAAAAAAAATAAGAGAGTGTTGGGTGAGGTTTTGTTTGTACATACATTGGAATATCTGATAAACACATAGCTGCACTGTCATTTTTAAAAAGTGTGATTTTCTTTTCTATTTTAGCCTACATTGTCTTCAGGCTACATAAAACTGCTCCAAAGTCATTTTTTTCGAGGCCTTAAAAGTAGCTTAGCTTACTTGTTAAACAATTAATAGCCTAATGAAGAAATCAGAATGTTGCCTGCTGCCTCATGGTGGTGAGTGGTAGCGTAGAATTGTGTAGAAATGCCTGGGAAACGTCCCTACCAATATCAAGCCACTACTATATAGTCACTATCAATAAAACTGCGAGTGGTTTAGTCAATGCTCAGGTCATCCTTGGAAATATGTTTGTCTGCTGCGATAATCAGAGAAATGTTGGGTTGTAGGTTAGCATCATGGCCACTGAAAAGCTTTAGACCTAAACCAACCATTGTCAAACTTATCCCAGTTTTCAGCAATACATGAGAGGCACATTTTGAACAAAAAGACAGACGTGTATGTAAGTTATATATCAACATTTTATTATAACTTTAATATTTAAGTTAAACTAGGCAATATGGCAAAAAAATGATCATCATAGAGTTTTGTATATTGTTCATCTCGATTTTTATCACAATGTTTTGGCTGATACTGCCAGTTTGAGTGCATTTGGACTGAAACCTGAATAAGCCAGGGATTCACTTAACATTATATTAACATATTCAGAAAAAAAAAAAAAAAACACACACACAAATGCAGATGTCATGTTGCCAAAGGCACAGGCGATCTGTGCACGCTTTCACCAATTTAAAATAATTTAAAAGCAGAAATACATTACCTTGGAGGATAGTGATTGTTGGGGACAATGTAGAAACTTGTAACAAATCTTGGGGATAACTAAACTTGTGGATTTCTTCTTTTTAAATTTTCAGTTTATTTTCATATATGGTTTTTATGCGGCAATTGGCAAGTTTGTGAGGTATACTGTCGAAATTAATGGATACAACGATGACAGCAGGCAAAGCTGTATATGAGCATTGGAATTTGACACAAGTTAAAAGTTAATTTTCTCAAGAACCATTTATCACAGTGAGTGGTGACAAGAACCATTTGAAAGCTTGCACTTTCAAGCAATATTCCTGTAATTCTGAAATAATTCTCTGCAAGGCTGCCATTAGATGTAGGCTAGCTAGCTGGATGATTAGCCTGGCCAGGTAACATGATCACTGACATCGGATAAGAGTCATGGGCTACCTTGAACTATATTTGCTTGGTATTTTGAACCGTGGAAACAAAGCATAATTGTTCTGAAAGCAGCCCAGCTTACCTCAGGTTCTACACGTTCACCTGCTATCATTAGCCACAGGAGCTGATGAAAGTCCTGCTGGGGAAACAGATCTGGAATTTTGGAACATTTGTCCATGTCTGCTTGAAGAGCCTTTTTCTTTTTCTGGCGCAGTTTGGTCATAACAGATCATGAACTGCACACCGCTACCCCGAGCCAAAGGGAGGAGGTGCTCCATGATATGACTGGGCCAGCCCCGTGTCAGTGAAGAGAATAACCAAGGGCCATGAAGCAGCACGTGTCAAGGACTGGTGGTTAGGTGACAAACTCTTGCACTGACTTTTTTTTTTTTCTATACCAAATGCATTATGCAGACAGGGCCAAAGCGAAAGGGGCTGGTGTTTAACAACATCAATCAGGCAGCTGATCTGCTGGTTTTATGGGCTGGTCACAACAAATACATTTATAAAAAAGTGTTGGGACTGTCGACCCACCAGGAAAATGCCAGATGGCCAGTCCGTCCCTGGGTATAACTGTTAACTAAACAGCTTGGGAGAAATATATCTGGGAGGTTTGGGATTACCTTTGAGAACCGTTTTTAATTACAGTTTGCAAACACGTGAAGGAAAGTAGTAGAGACATATCTATCAGAAACCACTTAGCTCAATTCAACAATGAGCCAATCAAAATAAACTAAAACCAAGTTCCTGAATATCTAATAGTGTATTATGTGATCTGCGTGCTCTACCCTTTAAAGATGAATTCCAAAATCCATTTTCTGTCCCCACTGCGTCCTGTCCAGGGCTGCAGGGTGCTGGACCCGATCTCTGTTGTTCAATGGCACATCCAGGATACTTGTGGCCAAAGTAGA
Source organism: Arrhamphus sclerolepis (assembly GCA_037176975.1). Taxonomy (NCBI): domain Eukaryota; kingdom Metazoa; phylum Chordata; class Actinopteri; order Beloniformes; family Hemiramphidae; genus Arrhamphus; species Arrhamphus sclerolepis. Next base: position 12,896,034 of record JBAMYA010000002.1, read on the forward strand.
ACCAGCTTAGGGTGGATAAAGAACCTTAACGAAGGACACAACACAAAAATGTCTGAATATCACACTGCTCTGTGTCAACCAGAGACTATTAAAATCAAAAACATCTCTTCAAAAAAGTTGTCATTCACAGAGTTGTTTTTATTCAGTTCTTGTTAATTGTCATAGTGTCATTATCTTCTGTATGACCAATAATACAGCAGTTCTTTGTTCATCCAGCTTAAAAGAGATTAATTCTCCTGTTCAGTAACAGTTTGCAAAATGTCTTATGAACCTGTCCAAGTCAAGGGACTTGTCTAGCCTCAGTGCTAGAGACTTCAGGTTGCTCAGTCAGTTTTCTGACATAGAAATGAGAGATGAATACCATCAGGTTCAGATGGGGCAGTGTGGGCCTTTGTCATCTGTCTCAGCACCATCTTCTGACCTCCCCTCAGAATCAGTTTCCACATTTGAAGAAGTGCTTGAATTAATGCAAATATTATATACATCACTTTCACTCTCAGCTCATGGGCACGTTAGTGTTAGACATTTGTTTATATCTATCAGTATTTCTTATTAAGATTTTAAAAATGGAACATTTAGTTTAAATAAAGACATATTTACAGTACAAAACAATTTCATGTAATTATTCATGATTGTGAGTCACAGAATCTGATTTACCGTGATGAGCAAGTGGACCCCACTTGTGAAGTCAATGCTCCTAAATAACAAATACAAAATGTAAAAAGAGACATAAGTAGATTTTGCTTTTAAATATGAAAACATGATGACAATTACATATCTCTCTCAAATGGCTTTATGTCAGTGTACATGTACGAATGTTAGTTTGTCTGTGCTTGTCATTTTTAAAATGTTTAATTTGTTTTCTTCTCTACCAGCATTTCAGAGCTGTTAAAGTGAATATAAAAGTGCATGACATATTCAGACATGTTTATCCAGGACAGAGGAACTGTCTGAACAAAACCTACCAAACCATGCAGAAGAATGGGACCGCTCTCCATCACTACTGCTCACTATTTCACTGCTGCTCGAAACAGCTGTAGCAGACTCTCTTTTCTTTTTTTCTTTTCAGAAGCTCTCACTACCCTTGTGCCTTTTAATTTTTTTATAATGTCTAGGGAAATGGAACCAGTTGTTCAGTCAATACATACCAATAACTGTGATGTCCAGCAGGATTATTGTTAACTTTAGATTAGAAATCCTGCAATCCTCGGGTGCCTGGAAACTGTTTAATAACTGGTTATCCAAAACTCTGTTTTGCAGGATTATTTTTATTATTATTTCATAGATTTAATCATTATTTAGCAATGACACAATACAATAAAATACTGCAATCAAAGCAACTGTAACATATTTAGAAAACATGATAAGGACTTTGAAAAAGAGCCAATTGATAACTGGTAGCAAAACACATACACATATAAACCCTTTATGTCAAAGAGAAAAAGGCTCTTAAGTTTACTTATTTCAATAGTTGATATGATCCTACAACATGAAACTCATCAAGATGAGTACAGTTGTTTCTGTGTTGCTGTTTGAACCTGCAGGCTGGTCCATGGCTTCAAACAGCAGGTTCACCACCACCCTTTCCATCCTTGCCCCTCCTTTTACACACTGCTCAATATGACGTTGACTACAGTGAAAAAATGAATCTGTAGAGTTTTTAGGCTCTCTTATGTATTAAAAAAACACAGACTCATTTTATGGTAATATCCTTCTTAAAATGCTTGTACTTGCAGGGTAATATTTTTACACGTTCAGAGCTGAATTAGGAAATTAGCGATGGGGAAATGTCCCTTTCAGTCAACAAATGTCATCTTAAATTGGTCTTTCTGCTGATTTGACCTAGCACAAACTCCAGTATGGTATACTTAAGATCCAGAGAACCAGATTTATTAAGCCAACTGAACAGAGATCAGATCTACACCACCTCGTCTAAAAATTAAAACTGGTCCTAAATCACCACTTTGTCTTTCATTGCTAAGCTTGACTAACTACCTTTAAGATCTGGGATGGTAAGAGGGGTGGAAAATTAGATTTTGGGGGGTGGCCACCATTAACAATCACCATTGCAGCTGTCATAATGTGAGAGACAAGAAGCACCCTGGATAGATCACCGAGGTAAGTTGGAAAAAATAATTTCATTAAAGTAATATTTTACTTCAAACAGCTGCAATTACAAAAACTGCATCTTTCTTCTGTCAAAAAATAAAATTAAATAAGCACAAACCTTCTTTGAGGAATTCTCCAAGATGTTTTGGAGAGAAAGTCAGAGAGGTTAAACTGAGATGGTCTGGACATGTACAGAGGAGGGATAGTGTATCAGCAGGGGATGATGAGTCTGGGACTGCCAGGCAGGAGACCTAGAAGAAGATCAAAGAGTAGATTTATCGATGTAGTGGAAGAGGACATGACGTTAGTTGGTGTGAGAGAAGAGGATGCAGAGGATATACACATTTTATATTTATATAGGGAAGCTTTGGGAAGACAATAGGTTTAATATTAAAAAAAAGATACTTCACCATTAGGGGGGAAAGAAAGTAAATCCCAACTTTTCTTCCAAATCAGAGATATACCAGTGACAGTGTAAAGGAAAAAAAAAAAACTGAGGCACTCCGATTTCACACTATCAAATTAAAGTGTCCATGTGTCTGAGGATGGATGAGTGCTACTCCTGCTAGGTGCAAGGTGATCTGCAATTCCCATGAATAATTTGACTGTGTCTCTGTGGGTGGTCTTTCCAAAGAAGATTGTACGGCAGGAGCCTGGGTAATCATAGATACCAGTCTTCTTTTTCAACCCTTTTTTCATATGTTGGCTAAAACCTAATATAGATCCACATTGTGGGAGTCAGGAATACAGATGTGTCTGACCCCATCCTTGCTTTAGTGAATCCATTATTTTAATCTATAAAAAAAATAGAATCTCTGATAAATCTAAGAAATATTTTTACCATTTGCACATTGCTATTAAAAGAACATGTCAATGTCTCAAAAATTCTCAAAATCATTCTAAAAATTAGATCTTGACGCTTTTTAACATCTATCACAATGAATCAGCATAGCAGTGAAAGATTTGTTTGGTTTCAGTGGAGGCATCTGAATAAGTTTTCAAAATCTTAACACATCCAGCAACAAACCTCAAATCCCAAATGAGTTCAAGAGGAGACACTTCAATTGTAGAATGGGAGCAAAACACCATCACTGCCCACTTATTTCTGTTCAAAGTCACTGGGAACTGCTGGATCACTGGGAACTGCTGTTATCTGATCCCAGCTCTTTGGGCAAAAGAGACGGGTACACCCTGAACAGGTTGCTAGTCCATCAAGCAACCTATGGACAAAGAACCAAGTACACTCACAGGCAATTTAGAATCAGCACTCAATCTGACATAAATGTTTTTTGGACTTTGGGAGGAAGCTGTGACAGACTAGATTAGCTTCTCGTTGGAGAACATTACTCACAGCAGGTCAATAAGGTCCTTCCCCAGTAACAAATCCTGGATCACCAATGACCTCAAAGACCTCCTCAACAAAAAGAAAAAAATAAGGTCAAGCTAAGACAGAGTAAGGAGGTATACATAAAGATTTGGAGAGACGTCTTCAGCAGACTTCCAGGATGTTTTGTCAGGGATGAAAGAGATCACTGGCTTCAAGCAGAGGAAGGATCAGACTGATGGAAGCCTGGGCAGAGTCAATAAATTCAACATGTTTTTTTAAGAGTTTCCCACCTTAGAGAGAACCCTCTTTTGGACCTGCTGCTGGTTTTGCTTATCATTATAGAGTTGAAGTTGAAGAAATTTCTGCTTCAGGCCATTCTAACCCAGAGAATTTCAGATTTCAGAGAAATCAGTTAGCATGTTCGTTGGTCTCTTCAGTGCATGTAACACATTTCAACCCCAAGGCTATAAAATAAACTAATGAAAACACAGATTCCTCAACAAGTATCTGCATTACTGTCTCACAATAGAGCACAGTCAGTGGCACCGAGGTACCACAAGGGACTGCGCTCTCACAGATACCTGGGTGTTCACAACAGATTAAATACCTTAGGTTAGGGTTCATACTTTTGAGGACGTTAAGTTCCCTTGGGGTTTGTAGCAAAATTTTGTATATCTTCTGTAAGTCTGCCTTCATCTGTTGGTGCAAGAACCTGCTGCTCTGGTGTCCCTGGAGCTGACTATACAAAGAATAGATTTGCATAAGTTGCAAAACATAATGGACAACACTGTGCATGTTAGATACGACAGTGAACCTCAATGTCTTCTGTCCAAGATTTCTTCAGCCTTTGGTCAAATTTAGATATTTGATATTCATAAACAGTCCACATCTATGTGTCTCATTTAATAAATAAATAAATAAAAGTCAGAGACATTTCAACAACACAGAAAAGTTCAAAGCAGCTTCAAACCATCACTCCCTGCAATCATACTGGCTGTGATGACGGGGGCAAGGAGGGCCTGTCATTTGAACAGCAAGACAGGACAGAAATGACTCACAGACAAGGGACACCAGAAATTCTGAGAGGGAACTGACAAATAAATATGTAAGTAGGTAAGTAAGCAAATAAATGAATAGATAAATAAACAATGGGGAAATGAGAAGCATTCCCTTCCTTTCGCCCCAAAGGAAGCTGGGATAGGTTTCATCAGATCCCTTTGACCTAATAGGAATTTGCAGGAATAGATGATGGACAGATGTAAAATAAATATCTACCAAATACATTAAAACTAGAACAACCTTCTTTTGAAAATGTAAGGACTGGAAAGTACAGATATATGTGTTAAAAAGTTATGACTGAAGCTACAAAAATAACTTAAAGGAATTTTGATGGTGTGCTAATGCAACAACCACTTGGATTCAGTCTTGACATCACAAACCTGAATACCTGAGAAGTGAGATGCCAGAAGGCCATTGACCAATTATTTTCAAATTTTAAAAAAAGATAGCAATCTTATGTCAAACATTCATGAACATCACAATTTTACAAGTCATTGTCATGTCATGTTTATATCAAGAGTGCATAATTCCACAAAGATAACAATTTTATGAAAGAAACTTGTTTATAATCGTAAAAAAGGTGCAGATGTTAGAATAAAACAAAAAACAAATACATTCGATTTTAGGATAAAAGTTGCTACGATAAAAATTTCTAATCTTACAACATAAAGTTATCATTTTTCAAAAGCTGATAGATTAAAACAAAAAAGTTTGAATTTTGATCTTAAAAGTGGCAATTTGGCAAAAAGAAAAAAAATGTCTATGGTATATTAAAACAGCTTCAATATTGTAAACAAATTGTAAAAAAAAAAAAAAAAAAGTAAAAGAAATTGTAATTGTGATTTCAAGATGAGTTACAATTATACAAAATTTATATATGTTTAATTTAAATTTTTACAAAATGTCATAATTTATGTAAAAACCTGTGATTTTGCAAAATATACATGATGAAAAATTAAAAGTTTGATTGATGTCCCCAGATGCAGCTATATAGTTATGAAGAGGTTAATGGGTTTGATTTCACTTAATGGGATTTTCTCTGTTTTTTTTTTTTTGTTTGTTTTCTGTTGTGTGAATTTCATAATCATTATTCGACAAATCACAATCAAAAGTCATACTTCTCCATTCTCAATAGAGTTCGTCATTTTGATGGATTTTATTTTTTCATGGAAATGCAAGAGGGAAGAAGAAGCACAGTAAATATAAGGAATAGCAATAAATGAGTGCTCAATGCTTTTACACTGAAACCTCTTAATGATGTACACAGTAAAATAAATACTCAAGTAAAAAAAACAGAGCATTTGAATTAAAGTGAGTCACAACATGCAAGATTTCACTTCAACTGTCATTTCTTTCTTGGGTCTCTGCTATGATCTCCTCTGTTGATTGTTTGCTTGGTGAGCTAGCTTCATCTTAGAGCCACTGCTGACCATTGGTGTTGATGTGCAAATTATAGTGATATGCAAATGATGTGAGCGATGAGTTAGTCAAGATTTTTGCAGATAACAGGGAAGAGAGATCACCAGCTCTTCTAATGAAGAGCACCTAATGTGAAATCCTAGCTTTTAATTTTCTGTATTTAAAGGCTCATCAACCAAAGCTGTAAATAAGATCAATTGTTTGCTTCCTCATAAATCTTGCAAAGGTCAACACTTTTTTTTTTTTTTTTCCATGTGACACCAGTCAAAAGTCTTTCCCACATAAATGTGGTATACTGCATTCTTCCCTCAAGGCTAAAGTTGATGTGTGAGTGACGGACAGCTATGGACAGCTTGGTTAGACACATGACACTCTGGGGAAACCACCAAGGCTGAAACTGAGAAGAGGGTGCTGGAGGAGGACAATGGGACGAAACTGACAAAAGGAGTTTGTAAGTGAGTAAGGGTTCATGAGTTTTTCAGTACGGGTAAGAAAGAAAGCAAGTCAATTTTGAAAAGTAAGAAGGAACATACTCTGAGCTAAAGCACTGCTGTTCATGTGAAAGGGAAAAACTGATCAAATTAAATACTGCAAGTGTGATTAGCTTTGAATTTCTCACTTTTCAGTTAATCAGTGCCCACAGGTTTTCAACATCCTCACATCTGATGAATGTCATATTCTTATCTTTGCTGAGAAGGCCCATTCAAGAGTCAGCCTGTCACAAGGTCATTTGTTAAGTGTGTATAAAGCATGTTTAATGGAATTTAGAGTATGTGCGACATAACCTTGATACTGTATGTATTCTTCAGGCTGACAGTTATTTAGACTCATTTCAGCAGATTATTCAACACTTTCCATTAAGGCATTACCCTCTTCTCTTTAGAAGACGGAATGGTTGAAACTTAAAACACTGAAAAAAAAGCAAAATTTTTATTCCACTGAACTTTTGTTTCTAGCTAGAAAGAGTGTGTGTTTATTAAAGTTTGTTGTGAATATGAATTCTGAAGGTTACTCAAGCTGGCATTTCTTTATTAGATGTACAGTAAAGCACAGAAGTATTTTCCTATCGGAAGTGATGGTTTCATTCTTTACCCTCACAGCTTCAGCGAGAGTTTGAAATTGTTAACTTGTCCTGTCATGTTGATGACAGACTTATGATTTGTTTAATCACCTATATCATCTTGAAAGTGCTTGCTACAAACATTTTCTGTGGATTATTTCTCAGATGGTTGAAGTCAAGTTTATTCTTTTACAATTACATATTTTCAATGACATGCTCAACAGCTCAGTTCATGGGGCCATGACAGCATGTTCACACATGTGTGCAATCTGTTTAAATGCACTAGTGTGTGGCTGAGTTCTCTTCCTCAGAATCACACTGGATGATTTTAAACCAGCATGGAGGAATATATTCCTTCTGCAATAAATAATTCCAGTTGCTTGTTTTAACAAATACACACACAGAAAAGAAAAAAAAAAAAATCAATGTTCTCCAACTTATTTCGTCAGGGGTCAATGCCTTGAAATTTTTAGATGTTTCCCTGTTCCAATACATCTGATTTTAATGAATGGCTCATTAACAGACTTCTACAGACCTTGATGGGCTGATGGTCATCCATTAATCTAATCAGGTGTGTTGGAGCAGGGAAAATCTTAAAAGATGTCCTGGAACCTGATGACCTTGAGTGGGTAACATTATGCACATATATATATGTGTGTGTGTGTGTGTGTGTGTGTGTATGTGGTTGAAATGTATGTGGTGCCGTGAGGGACATTATTCTGAAGTAGCATTCACATATACACATATGTGCTCACAACCGATGCTGATTATAAATTACATAGGTCTGCTATTAAATGACATAGATGTGATAATAAATGTCATATAGGCCTAAGTTACTGTTGCAGCACTGACATGCTGGATGGTCAATCCATCACTGTAACTGACTGAGTTTAATCAATCAATCAATCAATCAAACTTTCTTTATAAAGCACTTTTCATACAAA
>JBAMYA010000002.1:12904051-12917543 GCA_037176975.1 Arrhamphus sclerolepis
AAAAGGCAATCTGTTACTGAACACTGTGTGGAAGATGTTGAGTGAGTAGAGGTGGTGGGCGGATACAGAGAGGTTTGTTGAGTATGAAAAATCTTGTTCATTATATTTAATTTCATAATTGTAACCACGAGTGTGTTCATTGCTGCAAAACTTGCTCTGTAAATAGTTTGTTTGCTATCGTGATCAAAACCATTGATCTGAAGCTCAATGCTGTCCTGTAATAGATTTCTAATCAGCAATAAATATAACAATTTCTGATCAACCTATATCAATTAAATGCTTAAAATAACATACTGGTTAAAGCCCTGCACGTTTCAAGACAACCAGACCCACTTCTGGGTTAGGCCCCACCCACTGCAAGTACGGATACGAATACACAGATAATTTATATGATTAACAGATACAGATACAGATAATGCTGTACTCGCTCATCCCTACTTTGAATTCATTAGATAGATAAGATAGACTAGATGGCATGCAGGAGATCATACTCTGGTCATTGCAACAGCAAGTGGCTTGAGGTGTGACTCGGACATTCCAGTCAAAGACTTCAAAACTAACAATGGCTTAAAAAATTACTGAACCTACAGTATTTCATATAAAGTAGACAAGCAAGTCAGTTTCATCAATTATACCAGTTTAGACCAATTTAATCGGCATTTAGGGTGAGTTCATGTTGACTGAATCATTGCAAGGTACCCAGGTCCTGTGGCTGCAAAACAACACCAACTTCAACTTCAGCACTGCATGAAAATGGGGTTTATAGGACAATAGAAAGGTTATTTCTTTCTCCTAGCATTAACTCAAATTGAAACAGTGCCAGTCAGAAGCATAGATTGTTTTTGGTTGTGTGATAGGTTATGAACAGCACTTTAATGCAGGGTTTCAAATCTATATGCAGGATATTAACAGTTTATGTCACTCAAACAAACACCGGCAGGGTAGGTACACACCAAATAGAGCTGAGGCACATATTTGTTAGATTCTAGTGAGAATGTGTCATTGTATTAGTGGGGAAAATGTGGATTATGATAAAAATTCATTTTTTTCTTGATATTATGCCCAGACCCTACTAATCCATACATCTGTTATTTCCTGGTGTCAAGAAGAGTTGCAATAACTAATAAGGAAGGTTATTTCGTAACCACTGAAACTGAAATTAGCTTTGTTCCTGACTTTCTGTTGCTCCTGTTGTTTTGGCTTCTGTATTGTCTGAAACCATGGTTTCTTCCCATATATGCAGGCACTTTAAAAAAATGTTTTTGATCACTTCTTTATTGTTTGGTCGCTGTCATAATACACAAGAGTTAGGTTTTCCTCGCTTTTTCTATTTTTATTTTTTTCTGGAATTGTCATGCAAACTCAGACCAAAGTGAGACACTGTTCTATTTTTCAGCACTTCTGCAGGCACAGAAAGCCTAGATAATGTGATAAAAGAGAAAATAAGCTAGAAAAAAATAAAGTCCATGTGGATTAGACTAACATTTGGCACTGGCATCTTGTCATGAGTCCGATAAAAAACAACATTTTAGAGTGAGCTATGCTGTACCCCGAGCAGTTCAATGATTGACTGCATAGTTGTGTCATCGGACTTGCGGCCATATGTTCTAGATGCTCTGGTGGAGAGATGAGCTGTGCTATCAGCTGATCACGTGGTGGTGCTTTGGATCAGATGGCAGGGGAGAATCCTGGTCAGACCTGGTAGACCCAAAAGTGTAGGAAGGGTTTGCTGGAAAAATCTGGCAGGGGAACATGTCAGACGAATCAAGTTGGATTGGGCTGGTGTTCATGAACCCAGCCCACGTTTGAGAGGGACTGTAAGGCTGAAGAAGGAGTCCTACAGGGCTTGGTCAGACTGTTAGACCCTGGAGGCAGAAGAAAGGTAAAGAGAGGTCCAGCGGGCCGCAGCCTCAGCAGTTTCCAAGGTAAAATCTAAGGTCTGGGAGGAGTTCAGAGAAGCGATGGATTAGCTCAAAAAACCCGAGTTCCTCAAGCCTCTTGATGCTTTGGTTTTGTCTTGGTTGACATGTCCCTGTAACATGGCATGGACATTAGGGGCAGTACCTCAGGATTGGAAGACTGGGGTGCTGGATCCTCTATTCCAGAAGGGGTGCTGGAGGGTGTTTTCCTATTGCATAGGAATCACACACCCTGGTAAGGGCTGTACAGGAGTGATGGAGAAGAGACTCCAGTTGATAGCTGAACCTCAAATTCATGACTCATGGTTCTGTCCTGCATGTGGACTTGGAGAAGGCAACCGACCATGTCTCTCCACTGGGTGCATTGCCACAGACTGCGCAGTCCCTTGTACAAAGGGAGCGAGAGTTTGGTCAGCATTGCTGGTTGTGAGTTGGATTTTTTTTCCAGTGAGATTTGGACTCCGTCAGGGCTGCAATTTGTCACCAACTCTGTTCATACTTCTTATGGACAGAAATTCTAGGTTCACCCAGTGAGCGGAGGAGGCAATGCCCCAGCTTCCACAGATAACAGAGGTTTTTCAAATTAATTTCAGAACATTTAATTGTTTATTGAGAAGTAAAAATTATTTTAACGAATAACTTCTGAAATGAGAATCTGCTTAACCTTTAAGTTTATTTCACATTCGATATCCTTGATATATATGTATTATATTACAGCTCAGGGTATAGAATGACACATGCATCCACATGCACATACACACACATACACATGCACGTAAGCTTATGTGCTTACACACAAACACAAACCCTGAAAGACAAATGCCCAATACTCTTCTACCACACACACATGTGCTTGCAGAACTCTTATCTGCAGAGTGCCAGATAGATGCTGCATGTTCTCTGAACATCCTGATTTCATCTCCTGGCAAAGTGATTGACAGCTCTGACAGCTGAGCTCCATCCATTCTGCAGACACGTGGACAACCGCACACGCTGACACACATGCACACATACACACAGCAGCCTAACAGCAGGAGAGGGATGAAGGAGTTGGATTAGGGGGGGAGAAATGGCAAGGATAGATGGTAGAGGAGAAGCAAATATTTCAGAAATTGATGAGGAGATATTCTGACAAGAAATTGATACAGTTATGGAAAGAAAAAGGAGGATTTAGCAATGACAGAAGGAGAAGAAAAAATAAACTGGAAGAACAGTAACCTGTAGACATATGAAAGGATAATTACGCATGCAGCTATACGCATGCATCCTCTCTGATAGACTCTTTGAAGAGCTATGAAAGGGCAATTATCAGGACGTGCCTTGTAGAAGCTTCAAGAACAGTGCTGAGTGCCTTTGGAAAGTGCTACAGCAAGCAAGGTGGTGGTACTTTGTCACACACTAACAGAAACATGCTGTGTACTCATCACCAGACTAAAAGCAGCTTTCAGACCAGTCTGCACATATTAATCTGACAGTTAGTAATCACACAGCATGACCTTGTTTTCCTGACTGTTCAGGCTTGTCTGAAACACTCACAGAAACCTGCATCACTCACTTCCCTGACATCTGCCTTTGCATGAGTCTGTGCAAAGGACCATGTGTGGTCAACACCTATATGGGTATGCTCATGTCTATGCTCCAAAAATTCCAGCCAGCCCATCATTAACCTCTCTGCAAGATTTCATGACATGACTGCCTCCTGCTGCGGCCATGTTCTCTCTGATCGTGGTGTACAGATATAATAAGATGAAGTGGTTCAGAGGGAGACACAGTTCAGCAACGTGCTTTTACAAATGTTCCTTTATCCACAAAGCCTGATTTTGGCTTAGCAAATTAGTTTTCATTAAGCCTTATCTGTTTTTATTTTTTTTGTTTGCTTGTTTTTTTACGATTTTAAGAGTAATAACTATATTTTTGATTTGTTAAAAGAAGTGTATTTCATATATGTTGTTCTGTGATGTTTTTCTGGTATTCTTCAAAAATCTAAAAAATAGAACCATAAAATACTAGATCTTTCTGAAAGGATGGACAACAGGATCTTATCCCTATATTTATTTTATTTATTCATTTATTTATTTTACATATTTACTTTTTTTAATCAGCTTGAAGCTAAATGTTTACCACTTTGCCCTGTCTATTCTGTTTCTATTTTTGCTCAGAAAAAGATAATAGATAATGATTTTTGGATTGTTCTGCTTAGTGAATCAATGAAAACAAGTTGGTGGGAAAAAGAACAGCAGGAAGAAAAAGAATAAATATACCTCCTGTCAAGATAAGGGGTTATAATTAAAAAATCTTGTGAAACAATGTAAGAAAATAAAAATAATAAAGTGATTTTTTTTTTGTGTGTGTGTAATGATTTTAACAGCCCATAACTGTCAGCTTTTTTCCTCACAAGTAAATAATTAAACACAAAGAAAAAGAAAAAAATGAACAGAATTTATGAAAAATAAATAAATAGATAAATAAAGGCCACAAAAGTTATGTAGGTCATAATTGCTGTAATTATGTGCTGTTGTTGTTTTCCCTTAAGTTTTATCCTTGTTTTTGTCGTTCTCTCCAAGTTCCTGTTTTCAAAGCTAAACTTAATAATGCATGTTGTATATTGGACCATTATACACATATTTGGTTCAAAATATAAAGAAAACATAAATTTGTAGATTGTAAAATTTGTGAAAAATGTTGAAAGCATTCAGTGGAGACAAAATAGCCATCCAATAGTCATTTTCCACAAGTTTAACTGAGTTGATGTTATATACACATGTATATATATTTATATTTATATGTATATATATATATATATATATATATATATGTAGATAGATAGATAGATAGATAGATAGATAGATAGATAGATAGATAGAGGGTTTGTTTTTGCATTATTGTTTCTTGCTTTATAATTGCTATAGTCAAATTAGCTTAGTTTATAAACTGTCTTCAATTCATTTCTCTTGATTTCAGTGAGTTCATGGTACCAAATTGGAGACAGGTTAATGTAAATGCATCAGAATGGTATGATTGCTTCACGTATATGGAGAGTACTGCATGTTTAAAAAATAATAATCATGAAATACCATTGCTATCAACAGCAGATGCCTAGAACAGCTTCAAAAAGAGAGAAAAGGTGTGAGTGGTGGGGTTGGATCTTTTAAGAATGGGGGTTTGTGTTTTTCAAAACCACAGACAGAGACTGTCACGTGAGAAAAAAAAAAAAAAAAAAAAAAAAAACAGCAATGAGTGGAACTCAGGGCTCCTTCTGAGTGAGGATTCTTGGGTGAAGAACATCAACTTGTTGCTTGATGTGGACGCTGTGATAAGACTCATTCACAGCAGGAGGGCCTAATCCAAACTACACAACTCCTCAGATGCTGAGCTGCACAACATCATGGAGATGATTAAGCAAGATTTCTCAAAGATAAATGTTTTCGCTAGAGATTATGCCCTGCTGGCACATTGCAAAGAAGTTAGCTAACTGACTTAGAGAGCTCGAAGAATATATCATCTGTGAGATCAGGCATGCTTCTGCGCAGTAATTTGTTGCAACTGAAATACTAGTAAATGACAAGGAGAAGTTAAATCTGAGTAATAAACATTTCTCAGTTTTTATCCTGCATGCAGATCTGTTGTTTTCAAAAACAAACTGCTGTACACAGTCATGCGGCTCAGGATTTCTGTTTACGAGTCAAAATACATTTAAGGAGGGAAGAAATAATCATATTGAACTTTTTATTTATTTATTTATTTCATTTTTTACGTTTTCCTGTCTATAATTTGAGAGATCTCCACATACACTGAAGTATAGCTAAGACCCATCAAACTTAATTTCCTACTCACACCCTGCTATTCCTTCTGCTGATTCGACATCATGGTATTGTGAGATAACACGGTGCACTGTCAAGATTAGGTCCTCAAGTGTAATTTCACTCCAGCCGCTATACTGGCCAGGAGCAGCTGCAAAGCTGGACAAGAGCAGGAGATTGTGTCTGTGTGTGTGTGTGTGAGAGACCAGCACTATATGCGGCTGTGGTTCAGTGTCTTGTCATTTCAGTACATGACAGAGCTGGGGATCAATCCAGCAACCCTCTGGCTGGAAGACAACTAACTCTACCCACAATCCCATAACCACCACTTTCTGCATCAAATATGTACAACATGAATAAACATAGCCAGAAATAATAAATAAATAAATAAAACTAAATGTAGTGAATATTAAGAGATTAGGACTAGTTCTTCCACAGATACTGAGTATAGTCATTTTGCCTGACCCCAAGCAGATGAAACTACTGCCTGCAGACTCATGCATCAGTTTTAAATATCTAATAATGTTTTTTTTTCTTTTTTTAATCATGATATATTAGTCATGGAGACTCAAGAGTGAAATGAGTAGTTATGGTTCATTTTAGAAAGGGTCATCACTTTACCTGTTACATAAGCACTCAGGAGAACATTGCTCTGAAAAAGGCAGAAGCAATAAATGTTATTATGTTGTAAATTATATATTCTGCTGATCTCACTGAGGTCGCACAATTTGCAGTTGCTTGTTTTGCTGTAATAAATACAATATCTACCTCTGAGGAGCAGATGCAAGACGAGTGTGGATGTAATTTATATAAACTACAGAATAAACAAGATTACACAATACATTACAATGTGCATTTGAGTATGTTGTTATTATGTTGATAACAGTTTGAATTAATATTGTGTATTATGCACTAATAAGCAATATGTTGTTATACTTTTCCTGTCTTCCGACAGTGTAATTAAGACCACACAATGTCCATTTCACTCCATAAGGTAGCCAGATCACTGATCACTTGGAGTATCATATCTGATTTAAAACATGAGTATAATTCAAAGCAGTGTTCATATTTACTGTAATGTGTTAGGTTTCAGCTCAAGTAATCTGTCACTAATAAGTAGTCTGTCCCTGTTGGCATTTTGTTTTGTTTCTTTTACCACGGTTTCCTTTTTATAAAACGTACATAAAAGGAAGATAGTGAGACTGAGAAAATGAAAATCCCTGACTCGTTCTGTGTTTGGGTGATAATAACAATGTTGGTGCCAGCGGTGTTACAGCCATAAAACCAACAGCAGCACACTTTCAACTCAACTAAAGCCTTCCATAAGATCACCAATAAAACCCCTCCAACTTTTTAGACTATATGCACGGAGCTCCACATACTCGATGTTCATTTGTGAGCATAATCATTGCACTCTAAAGGATACTGCATCTATCATTAATTTTGCAAGACTGCTGTGTTTCAGATTATATATCACTGAAGAGATCATGCAATGAGGACAAGTCTGTAAATTCAAATGTACTCTGACTATTTACAGTATGTACAGAGAAAGCACACAAAGAAATATAAATGTGCTTTCATAAAATATATTTTCTAAGCAAGTGACATGACCACAGTAGCATCTTTTTCAACTGCAATGATTTTTTAACTACTCAGCACTGAGATTACGACCACTGCTGAGAATCTAATCAGTATTACGTTTCAATGTACATGAGAGTCAGAAAGAGAGTAAATATGTTTTACTCATCAATAATGCAAAAGTATTGTAGTTATTCAGCTGAGATGTTTGGAGTAATTGAAAAATAAACAGTGAGTTGGATAGTTGGACAAATCATTAGCCAACCTTATTCAGTACAAGGTTGTTCCTCATTAATTCTTTAAACATTCATGTATGCATGCGTCTTGTCAGTTATTCTTACTCAGAAATGTTACTCATTGAAGGTAATTTCAAGAAAACTGTTTTACCTAATGGTCATCTCGCTCTTTTTCGGGGTGACCAGTCTGGTAGAGTATCAGTGAACTGGCAGCCACTGCATGTCTTAGTGAGCTCTTTTGTCTGTGTGTGCGTCTATCTGCCAGTGTGGGTTTTTGCACATACATTTGTGTTTTCCTACATGTGAGCTTTAAATGCCAGATTCTTGGACTTAATAGGCCCCCATTAAGAAATTATCTCTGGTGCTTTTGTGTCTTTGCAAAGAAAAACCTAACTACCAATTAAGTGGTTGTGTGCATAGATGGCCCATTTGCTTGCCTGTTGGTAATTATCGGTTTTCACTGTGTTTTTCTCTTCTCAAGTTGGCCCCACTTCTTTTGATTAGCATTCTCCAGAGAATTACAATCAACAAACTCTGTCACTCTCTCTGAAATTAGCTGTCATCCCAACCACATGCACTTTCCATGATGCCCCTGGAGAAACTGAACCACAGAGACAGAGCAAATAGCATAAGCATTCCTGAGCATGAAAATATTCCTAAATATGTCAAAGCAGTTTTGATCATGTTTTATAAATTAATTTATATTGTATTATATAATCATATATACATACTCTATATTTTATTGTTGCAATGGAAAATATCGTGCGTGGTTCTGATACCAAAGAAGTTCAACTCAGATCCTGATGTCACACATCATGAAGGTACTGGAGAGACTGGTTCTGGCCAAGCTGGGTCCACAACTGAGACTCTGCATTTTTCTCACCAGCCTCATGTTCATGTGGATGATGCTGCAATCTACCTGCTGCAGCAAAATCACTCACACTTGGATGGTGTTGGAGACACAGTGAGAATCATGTTCTTTGATTTGTTCAGTTCCTTCAACACCATCCAGCCTCTTCTGCTGAGGGAAAAGCTGCTCAGGACGGGTGTCAGCGCTTCCACTGTCACCTGGGTCACTGATTATCACCACAGGGGACAGTTCTATCCCCTCTTCACTGTTCACTTCAGACTTCCAGTACAACATTGAATTGTGCAATCTGCAGATGTTTTCTGATGACACTGCGGTGGTGTAGTGTACCATAGATGGTCAGGACTCGGTGTACAGGATCCTGGTGAGCTTTGTGAAATGGTCAGACAGCAATCACAGCATCCTGAATGTGAACAAGACAGAGGCACCTTAAACTTCTGGAAAATCTCCATCAAGGCTGAAGAGTACATAGGAGATTTAGAGCAATATATGCTCCTATCAACGTCTCTTTCAGATAAGGCCTTTTTTATTTCAGCAAGATTATGCTAAACCCCACACTGCATCCATACAATGAAAAGGAGAAGAGTCTGGGTGCTGGACTGGCCTGCCTACAGTCCAGACCTCTAGAAAACATTTAGAGCTGTTGTGTAATTATTGATGCAATTTTCTTGTTAATTTTCAAAATGTTAAAAAGATGAAAAATAAAAACAAAATCCCATACAAAATTATATATCTCTATATATATATATGTGTGTGTCTTGTCTTGTGTGTTATTTAACTTCCTTACTGTTTTGTCAATATTGCTACATCAGTAATACTCTGATATACCAGTAGGCCACTGCCGATAGTGGAACTGAACCTGCAACAAGAAGAGTGCCCCTATCTGCCATCAGTTAGGACGCTATCCTCTAGTTGCCATCTGGGAATCCTCCAAATCTTTGAGTAGATTATTTTCCTGCTTAAACTGAGGTCACAAAATGTATCAGTGACGTCTCATCTGTATCCACAAACCTGTGTATACAGTTGAACTTAAAAGTGTGTTCCAAAAGAAAAAGAAGAAATAGGTGTTACTGTTTAGTGTTTATTTTTACAGAATGTAAAGAAAATGTATTATCAGGCAAATTATGCATTATTAAACAAAAACAATCATTCTGTGAAAAAAAAAAGTGTCAAACAGTTGACAAGGACAAAAGCAGAAAATGTTGCACTTTACTACATTTTCTCTGAAAATCGACATCTTTTTGAAGAATGGTACACCTTGATTTTTAAAAAAAACTGATGGGAGAGAAGAAAACGTATAAAGAGGTGCAGAAAATGATAGGCTAAAAAAAATTCTAATGCTTTAAAAATGACAACCAAAATCAAAAAGATGTTGAAGAAAATGAAAAACTACCATTCAAATAGGTGGAAGAATAGCCAAAATGGCAAAGACTCAGCCAATGATCAGTTCCATGGTGATGAATAAGGTCTAACGTTATTTGTTAGTACTATAACAACTAGAGGAAAACTGTGAAGTCAAGCTATTGGCAAGAAGCCCCCACAGATTCTATTATTGTAGACAATGACATGTGCTGGAGATGTTACAGTTTACTAAAGAACACAGTCACTGACCCAAAGAGATATGGTGCAGTGTTTTATGGACTGATGAAAGCAAGATTGTTCTTAGTGGGTCTAATGACCGCAGACAGTTTTTTTTTGGATATACTATTATTGATCCCTGTGGGGAAATTCTGGGGAGCAGGTGGGGTTTTCAGGTGCCTTGCTCAGGGGCACCTCATCCATGGATGTGGATGTGGGGAAGCACTTGTTCAGGCACTCCCCCATCATGATATGAGGATGTTTCACATACAATATTGTCAGGTTTGTTCATCATCTGACATCATGGATCAGTTTGAATACATCAAAATAGTTTAAGAGGTCATATTGTCTAATCCAGAATATATTTCCATAATATAATGTATAAATCATGGAAATGACCAAAGTTGGGCCTGTGGTGAGGTCTGTGACGAAGAGCTTGGTATTTAGCTCTTACAGTTTAGAAAGCATGCTCCAGACCAGGCTAACAGCCAGGCTTAGTTAAGCCTGGTGCCTCATCTCTTCAGTGATGGGTGACACTGATCAGAAACCAGTGTGTTTTGTCTGTGATTCCATTTTCTTATCTGTCTGTTTTGGATTGAATAAAATACAAATATATATATATCCATCCATCCATCCATCCATCCATCCATCCATTATCTATACCCGCTAATTCCTGTTCAGGGTCACAGGGGTCTGCCGGAGCCTATCCCAGCTCACTTCGGGCGAAAGGCAGGGGTCCACCCTGGACAGGTCGCCAGTCCATCGCATGGTCATAAAGATGAACTCTATAAATGTTCTTCAAATAAGGGGAAAAGTAAAAAGTAAACATAAAATCTGATAGTTTCCTTTACAAAAGAGGCTTAACTGAAATGGAACATGGCCAGTGTGGTTAAAAAAATAAAGGTAAATAAAAGCCTTCATTTGGTCAAAAAACTACAAAGAAAATTCAAAGCTACAGCCTCCTGACCTAAAACAATATGAAATCATCACACATGGAGGATCTTCAATCAGCCATTTTATTTTGTAGAGAAAGAAAATCACAGTTATGACAAATAATTGTCTAATTTAACAATTATACATTCTTATCACCTGAACATTTTTTTAATAAACCTATTGAATGTAAAGGATTTTTTCCCCCCTTTTAAATCAAGAAAATTTTAAAAAACTTTGGAATCATGACCCAAAATATTCCAAGAGCCGGTTTCAGAGGACTCAGCGCTCCAAGGCCTAACAGCTGCCACCCAAATCACATGGCACCTGAGCCATGGCCTGTCCTGCAGGTGGTGAAAATCTTCATGGTCCAGCACACAGATAGAGGTCCAGCCACCATGCACTTGTCAACAAGTCCCTCCTCTGGACCTGGTTCCCACCTGTGGATCCTGGTCCCTGGTCTGAGAAAGGGCCCATTTCCCAGGACTAGTTTTCCCTGAAATACCCAAACAGAGGAAGTTTGCCCCAGACATCATCGCGATAAGGTGGCAATTGAGGGCAAGACCTGTGTGAAGAGCTTCCTAGACACCTCCCTGGGGAAGAGTTTTTGTTCTGTACCATTTCTTTCCACCATACACTTTCAGAGGAACTGAGATTCAGCTCAGTTCAATTCAACTTTATTTGTATAGCATATATTACAATACAAATAGTCTCTATATGCACTTTTCAGAGACCCACTGGGCAAAAATGAATGGTAATAAGCAGTGATAAGTAAAAACTCCCAGACTGGGAGGGTTAGAGTATTGAGGGATTGCCAAGCAATGGCAAGGAAAAACTCCCCTTTAGTAAGGAAGAAACCTTGAGCAGGACCTGGCTCAGAAGGAGGGCATGTTTATTCTTCTGTACTATTGTGCTGCTCAGTGCCTTGAACACTAACAAACAAAAATGCAACAGCACTGAAAGTCGCATCACTGGAAACTGAAAATCTTTCTGTTCAACTTAGAAAAGGAGTTGGTTTTCAAAATTGCGAGAATGCAGTTTCGCTTTTCTTGGGCTGAAGACCTGCGATGCTGATCAGCCTTTCACAAGTGGCTGAGGCAGGTAAAGGTGTGTTCAGCCTCACAGACAGCTGCACACAGCTGGAAATGACTTCAGTGAGTCCATGTGATCTGCTGTAAAGGCTATTCAGCATCACAGGTCTCTGAGACCTGCAGCACAGGTGGTGGTCAGTAATGTGGTCATCTGCCTCTTGGTGCTGGTGGAGGGAGTCTCAGTTACTGTCCTCTTTCTCTTTGCTGATGTCAGCTCTGGTTTGGATGTCTTCTCTGGAGCAGTGAGAGACATTTGCTGAGCATAACTTCAGCTGCATGATTTAAAAGCTACTCAGCAACACCACCAATACTTATAACACATTAGTGTGACGGTCAACATATTCATCAGCTGCTTTCTAGGAATATATATCATTAATCAGAGTCTCCAAACACCAGTACAGTCTCCGAAAACACTGCAAAAAGACACACAGATCATCCGATCATCATGCAGAAGTTCAGCGTCCAGTCTAGCCGAGACCAAGTCCACTCCCCATAGACCCCCAGAGACGCTCAGCGTCCGATGGTCTGGACAAAAACCCGCGAGCCCCGTGATAAATGTGTTCAGCGTTATATTTTCACTATTGAATAACAGACACACACATATGGCTAAACCATGTCATCTCCCTACTGCCTGCCATCCAACCATAACTAACGTTACTCTAAACAGGACAGCCTAGCTAACTTATCATCAAAAAATAGTAACTAATGTTGCAGCTCACAGGATTCATCTTTATTTAACTAACCTCACCATGTCTCCTCAGGTTGGATGGGGGTTTTTGAACGCCAGTATCTCTGTTTTGGGTAGGCATAGCCACTTCATGTGGTATGAGGACTCTCTTACTCCAACATAGCTGAACATCCATCGTAAGTACGACCACCAGTGTTCATTGTCGTTGGTTGAGATTCCAGCAGGTTTGGTCGTGATGGGAACCAGTTCAGTCACCTCCATCTCTACCATAATACATGTGGGCTAGCTGCCGTCTCCTGACTCGAGACCAGACTTGTCCTGGCTAATGTTAGTTAACATAACGTTAGTTTGGAATTTATCCGCTGCTTTCATTTGCACGGTCGCATAACGCGTTTAACCAATGATCTGACGGCTTGCGGTCAGTACTTCAACATGATTGGCTAGTAGCTACAATAACAACAGTTGTCTGTTGGCAAGTAGCACATTTCTTCTTGTTTTCTTTTGTAAGTAACGAGTAACGAGGATGCTTAGGGGAAACGTATCGGAGTTAAAGTATTGATTTTATTTGGAAAATGTAGTGAAGAAAAAGTGAAAGTCGTCAGAAATAGAAGTAGTAAAGTACAAATATTCAAAAACAGTACTTAAGTAAAGTAACAAAGTATTTCTACTTCGTGACTATACAACATCGCTTGTAGCGACCAACCGATGGTGTTGCCATGTGCTCGGAGGTCAAGCTCTGGGTTTCTAAAGCGCCTAGAGATGACTTGTTGTAAATAGGCGCTATATAAATAAATTGAATTGAAT